>VXAB01012024.1:65293-97862 GCA_013399175.1 Odontophorus gujanensis
AAAACTAAATAAATAAACAAAATGCTCCGCGCCCGCACGCCGCTCCCGTCCTACCGCCTGTGGAGCTGGCCTCCTCCAGCTGCGCCGAGATGCTCTCCACCCTCCTCACATTCATGCTGGGAGGCGGGAGGCGCCCGGAGCCGCGGTGAGGGAGCGCGGCAGCAGCGCCACGCCGGGGCTGCGGAGCCGGAACGGGGCCGCGGCGGAGCGNGGGGCCCCGCCTCGGCGGCAGCGGCGCCTCCCCCGCCACCCGCGGCGGCGCGGGGCGGTCCGCAGGGCTCCGGGCCGCCGCCTCAGCCTGCGCCCCGCCAAGCCGGGCTACCTGCACGTCCCGTGCGGGATTGCGGGGTGAGGCTCCCTCGTGCCTCGAGGAGGAAGCCGGTGAAGCTGGGTCTGCCGTGGGGAGAGCCCTGAGAGAGAGAGCCCTGGAGGACCGCCCTGTGGCTTCACACAGGTGGTTGTGCATCACCTGTTACCGCCCTGTCTGGTTGCCGGAACTCGCGTGGTACCGAGCCCTACGCGTTGGGGAGGTTACGCACCACGAGGAGCGTGGGCTGGGAGCATCGCCACAGCCCACGGGGACTTCGCTTACAAAACGGTGTGTTTGACCAAATTATGGTAACTGGTACCGTTGGATAGGAAATCCGCGTAGCCACACATGGAACAGAGTAATAGCACCTGATGGGAGTGATTTACCTGGGCAATTTGAACAGCTCTAGAGGAAACTGAGATAATCCCACTGAAACCAATGAGATCTTACCCCGTGATATCAGGAAAGGTTTGGCTGTTGCACTTGAAGATGACAGGAAATGGCATTTTAAGAGGCAGTTCATAGCACCTCTAATTTTTGAAGACCTTCAGTGACATGTCAGTAGAAAATGCTTTTGCTATGACTTCTCTCCCAGTGTCTTGTTTCAGAAATCCCAGCTGTTCTCTTTTTTGTGTGTGTACATTCTCCAGTTATCACAGTACTTTTCTCAAGGCAAATAAAGCTTATAGGATTCACTACCTAAAATCTTAAATATTCTTCTCCGTGTTAGATTTCATATTATTTTTTGATACTTCGAAGATTCTCATCAGCTGAAAGTAAAGGAATAATTTATACACTGTATTACCAACAAATACATCCTATTTTCTACTGTTCCATGGGACAAACTTGTCTGGAGTGAAACAATGCCTGTTTTTTGTTGGTTTTTATGGAACGGCTGAGGACTTGAATGGACAGACAGACAAGTACAGTGTAGTGTAACTAGCCAAGAACAACTGAGTGTTGTGTTGCTTCTGCCAAGTGTTTTTTTTTTTGTTTGTTTTTGTTGGTTTTTTTTTGTTTGTTTTTTGGAGAAAAATTCATTGCTAGAGGCTGAGGAAAGACTGAAGAATAGAATCATAGAATCACCAATGTCGGAAAAGACCTACGAGATCATCAAGTCCAACTGTCCACCTATCACCAATAGTTCTCACTGAACCACGTTCCTCAACACAACATCTAAATGTTCCTTGAATGCCTCCAGAGTCAGTGACTCCACCACCTTCCCGGGCAGCCCATGCCTGATCACTCTTTTGGAGAAGAGGTATTTCCTAACATCCAGTCTGAATCTCCCCTGGTGCAACTTGAAGCAATTCCCTCTCATCCTACCACACAAGAGAAGAGGTTGACCACCAGCTCACTACAACCTCCTTTCAGGTAGTTATAGAGCAGTAAGTTCTCCCCTGAGCCACTCTTCTCCAGAGTACCGTATCTGCTACACACCATCAAAAGATTTCCCTTCTATTAGGAGAATCCTCAGATATCTAGAACATGGATCTCCTTTGTCAGAGAAATTCAAAGTACTCAGGAGAGACACTAGGATATACTTTCATCATCAGGACTCAATCTAGCTAATTATCAAGAATTACCTAACTCTCATTCATCACAATTTTGCAAGAGCCCTCGTTGTCAAGTGTTTGTACTGTTTACAGTGGGGCAGTTTTGATTTATGGCTGTCACTTCCTTTTGCTCACTTTGCTGTACCCCAACATTTTATCAAAACTCTGTGAGTTATAAAAACAATCTAAATATACAGGAGCAGCTGGTCATAACAGAGTGAGCTAGGGAAAGAATGGTTGTAATACATCAAAAATACCTTTGCAGTTGCCATTTCAGATAGATATTTGTCTTGTGTCTTAGAAAGAATTACAGGTATGCAGCACAAAGCAGAATGTAATCTCTACAGTGTCTACTAAGTTTGTATAGAGAAGGTAGGGTGAGTAACCTTTATGATCAATTATGTCTGAAGCCAGGGAAAGTGACCCAAATAAACTGAACAGTGTCTATAAATCTGCATGCTTCTCCCAAGCTCATCTCCTTCATTTTTCTGCTTGCTCTCTTTGTTGACACCCACTTGTTCTTCATCTCCTGTACTTCTTGATGGGTCTTGCTTAAAATAATTTGATCATTTTCCTCTGCCTGCTTTTTCCTTTTCGCTCGCTTAGGATTTAAAGAATTTTGATGGAAAATGTCATTGACTTTCTCAGGCTTCCTTTTGAACTTCTCCAGTTCTTGTCTGTTTAATTTTCTCTCACATTCTAAATATCCATTTTCTTGTGTCACCACTACTATAAGTGAAAGCTAAATGTTTGCATATTTACTGTTTAATTAGAAATTAAGTGTGCAGTACTTGAAAATGAAAGCTTCTTTGAAATTAACTGTTCAAAACATCATTTCATATACAACTTTCTGACTTCATAAACTATAGCAACAACAGAAATGTGCAGATTTTTAACCACTGAGCATCTATATTATGATAAGGATTGCCATTAATTGACAAATATGAAGTAGCAAAACATTGATGCTATGTGTAAAAGACAACATAGTTTAGAATGTGCTGTTGGATTTTTTGTTGTTTTGTTGTTGTTTGTTGTTCTTGTTTTCCCACGTTTGCTTGAAAGGGCCATTTTTTTATTATTTACCAAACCTGATTCAGTTTCCTCCAATTAGCATGTCAAGTCCATGCATCTGCTCTATATAACATTCAGTAAAAATTGACATCAACTGTGATTTCATCCTTTCTATATAATTACATTTCAACATATAATTACATTTCTGTGAATATAAAGTTTCATTCTAGTTTCTATTTTTTTCAAAATAAATAATTTCTTTCTTTCTCATTTATTTCAGATACATCTTCCAGAACTAAATGCTAGTAAAACTTTGTTCATACATTTAATGGTACGTATACATTAAGATTTCTTATAGTCATCTATGATAATATTAATATTTTCTTCTAGGCATAGTTGATGTAGCTTCCATCTTATTTCTTTAATTAGAAGCTGATTCAGCATATTTCTATTACACTCATAGATTCATAGATTCATAGATGNATGTAAACTAATTGAAAAGGCTAAACAAAATTATGATTCAGTGTGTCCAAACGAAGCTCTGAATTCCACAACTGTTTAAAATATTTAATATATAAATGTAATCATCAAATTATGAAGCTAGCCTGGGGATAAGGAGGCATTTTCATCCAAAGGAAAAAATTAATAAAAAAATTTCAGATGAATAAAAATTATTAATCAAGATTTCTGGTGCTAATACATTCCTATCAGAGAGGACCTGATTTTTTCCTGTTTATTCATGTGGATGTGCAAAGGCTCAGGCTCAGGAAGTATACAGTACTATCCAAAGATTCTGTCCTTTATTTATCATTTATTGTTGCAGTGCTTCCTCTGTTGTAGAATGGCTTTCCAGGTGGGAGCATTCTTCTTCAGATGTTTGCAGTTTGTCATTCAGCTTATACTTCATGCTACTTATGATGTTTTGCAAAAAAAATTAAACAGACAAACAAACAGAAAAAAAACCTAAAGGCAACAGAATCAGAATACTCTTCCTCCTCCAAAAAGTACTAAAATTCAATTTCTACTTTTTATTCAGGCATGAGAAAGGAAAACTGCTCTTTGTGAACAACAGATTTCTAAGAGTATTTTTGCTCTCAGAAGTATATTTATTTTTAAGTTACATTGTGTAAGGATACATCCAAAAAATAGATGTGTGTACTCTAAATCAGAAAACACTGTGATGGGCTCATGCCAATCTCATGAAATTCAACAAGGCCAGGAGCAAGGTCCTGACCCTGGACCATGGCAATCCTGAGCACAGATACAGGTTTGGTGGAGGATGGCTTGAGAGCAGCCCTGAGCAGAAGAATTTGGGGTGTTGGTTGATGAAAGATTCAACATGGGTCAGCAATGTGCACTTGCAGTCCAGAAGGACAACAATATTCTGGGTTGCATCAAGAGAAGCGTGACCAGCAGGTCGAGGGAGGTGATTCTGCCCCTATACTCTGCTCTTGTGAGACCCCACCTGGAGTACTGTGTCCAGTTCTGGGGCTCTCAGCACAAGAATAACATGGAATTGTTGGAGCAGGTCCAGAGGAGGGACACAAAAATGATTAGAGGGCTGGAGCACCTGTCCCTACAAGGACAGGCTGAGAGAACTGGGGCCTTTCAGCCTAGAGAAGGCTCTGTGGATACCTTATAGTGGGCTTCCAGTACCTGAAGGGGGGCTACAAGAAAGCTGGAGGGGCACTTCTTAAAAGGTATGTAGCAACAGGATGAGGGGAAATGCCTTCAAGCTGGGAGAGGGTAGATTCTTTATTCTGTGGGAATACAAGAAAGACTATTCAGAGCAGAAATGTGGAACAAGATAAACAGTAATTTAGACTAGATATTAGGAAGAAATTCTTTACTGTGAGGGTGGTGAGACACAGGAATGGGTTGACCAGTGAGGTTGGGAATTCCCCCTCCCTGGAAGCGTTCAAGACCTAGCTGGATGGGGCTTTGAACAACCTGATCTTGTGGGAAGCGTCCCTGACTGTAATGGGGGGGGGAGGGAGGGGGAGGTGGAACTAGATTATCTTAAATGTCCCTTCTCACCCACAATCCCAAACCATTCTATGATTCTATGAACTGCAATTTGGTCATACTCAAGTATTACAAGTATCTATTTTTTAAATGAGAAGTCTACGTTGTTGGGAGTTCTGTAACACTGACACTGATGGGTGTTATGTATTACTGGCAAGGTGCTGGTAATGGGGACAATGTAATGGTGGTCTCTGGGGAAGGTCAGAGGCTGTCTGTGTTCCATAGTCCATGGCAGAGGAGAGGATATGAGTAGGAATGAAGAAGCGGCCTTGGTGAAGTTAGAAAGAGGGAGCAGCAGGGAGAGACCACTATATGCTGACCCCAACCTCCTATGACCTATTCTGTGGAGTATAACCTGCAGCAAAAACAAGTGAGGGATAAGAAGCGTCAGGAGTGCATCTGGGTGTAGTAAATGGGGAAGAAGCGTGCTTTAACAACTGAACATTTGTCTTTTTTGTTTCCCAGTACCCAAGTCAAGTAATTAATTATTTATTATGTTTGTCAGTAAATTAACATAACCTCCCCAAGTCTCTTTTGCCCCTGTGAGTAATTACTGAGTGATTTTCTTTGTTTTCACCTTCTTGTTCTTCCCATTTTTACCCCTCCTCCTACCACTGCACTGTGGAAGAGGGGTAAGCAAGCACATATAGGGGTTCTAGGCAGCCAGCTGAGTCCAACCCACCACAAGGTGGGTATAGATTCATAGATTCATAGATGCATTAGGTTGGAAAGGACCTACAAGATCATCTAGTCCAACCATCCTCCTATCACCATCCCTACCCACTAAACTACTAAATCAAATCCCTTAGCACCTCATCTAAACGCTTCTTGAACAGCGCTAGGGATGGTGCCTCAACCACCTCCCTAGGCAGGCCATTCCAGTGCCTGACCACTCTTTCAGAGAAAAAGTTTCTCCTCAAATCTAATCTAAATCTTCCTTGGCGCAACTTGTGGCCATTCCCTCTCGTCCTGTCACTAGTAATCTGGGAGAAGAGGCTGACCCCCTCCGCACCACAATCCCCCTTCAGGAAGTGGTAGAGTGCAATAAGGTCCCCTCTGAGCCTCCTTTTCTCCAGACTAAACAATCCCAGCTCCCTCAGCCGCTCCTCATAAGACTTGTGCTCCAGACCCCTCACCAGTTTTGTTGCCCTTCTCTGAACACGCTCCAGGGCCTCAATGTCTTTCTTGTAGTGAGGGGCGAAATGGGAAAACACAAAATGTAAAATGGGAAAACACAAAATGTAAAATGAGATTTTAGGTAAAAAAGGTATCACTGCTAACAAGTTACACGTCCCTGAAACAGAGATGCTTCTATATTTAATATTTCTTTTTAGTACCCAAAGTTTTTAGGGAATATCAATGCTTTCAGAAAGAGTAATCTTGTGTATTTTGATTTTTGTACCTATTAAATCTCGCCCATAACATTTCTTCAAAAGAAGCACAGTGTGTATCTCTAATTCTGCATGGAAGGAGACAGTAAGAAACAATGAAGGCCAGCTCCGGAACTTGGCAAAAATTGCCCATTACTGCATTGCTGTTATTATACCTTGTTACTGAAAAGGTGAGAGGAAAGGGTGAGAACCTACTTTCCTTGAAACTCATTTATTTTTTTAAATTAACAGTTTGTAATAAGTTCTCTAGAGGTCAAAAGCAGTTCAACTTAACCAGAAACAAGTGAACAAGTCAGAATTTCTATGTGCTAACAAAAAGAAAAAACAACCACATAAGAGCCATCCAATTTACACTTTGTCTACAGGTATAAATCTGCCAAGACATGGTTTGGCTTCTTTGTTAGGGCTTTTAAAACAAAACTAAGGAAAATAGGAGCCCACTCTTGACTCAGTGTCAGAGGAAAATAAGTGCTCACTAACTTCAGATTTTTAACTCCAGAGCTGTTATTTTTCTTTGCTGCTGTTGTTTCTGTTTGTTGCCTTCAGTTTACTGCAGGTGACTGAACCTGCTTGGTTGTTGAGTGGCAGTATTTAGGTATTTCACTTTTGATTTGTGAGACTATTCTATTTTTATCTCTTGTTTTAGCTCTGATTCATCATTTGTAATAGTCACACTGCAGATATTTTAGAAGAAAATCATTGCAAACTAATGCAAGGTTATATTTTAAAAAACAATGTAATATTCAGCATGACTTTGATTTGCTGCACAGAGACTTCCTTGGCTTAATCTGTATCACTTAATCTAAATTGCTATTGAATTGTTTGTTGTCATTATTAGACTGTCACTGAAGTTATTTCATTAGTAAAACTGAGTCAATATATTACTTTGTATTTACATAAAGATCATGTAAAATAACAGCACTGCAGTTTTTAAGCACCTCATTCTTAGCCTGGAAGATAGCACAACATTTTACAAGTAAAAGCATACTGGGAGCAGCTTCACCTGCTACTGAAACGTAGCCAACTTCAGAGGAAACACAGCTGAAAAACAGTGCATTAGACAGGTGTATGCTGAAGAAAAATATTGGCACATTATAATGCAGCAAGCCTATTTTCTTTGTATGGGGGCATCTATAGTTTTTTATATCAAATAGATGATAGATTTAAGATCTCATGTGAAATAACATGCTCATAGTGATCTGCACTATGCTTAGAAGAGAGAAAAAAATAAATACACAACCAAAAAACAGCAACAAAATCCCAGAGCTGACCCTGGTGTAGAACAGTGCCCAGACTGAGACAGTTTACGGGAGCATGTTTTCTCAACACTTTTTCTGGCATTTTTACATTCAGCTGTATACTTGCTTCACATTGCTTTTTGTCTTTCATTCTCTTCAGTAAACTCTTCTCTCACTCTGTTCCTCTCTCCCCTCTCTCCATTTTCTTTCCCTTTCCTATTTATCTCACGCATGATTTCTTACAAAAACTAACAGCTGAAAGGATAATGGCTTTTATGTTCAGCCAGTGGAAATCAGAGAGCAGTAGTGCTCTGTACAGCCAGCTACAGAATGTAACTGAATGCAGTGCTTCATATTTTCCATTTTTAAATCCCAATCCACAGAGTTTCCAGGTTATACAGTTTCAAGAACAAAAGTAGAGGGTGTCCTAGCTAATTCAAAAGCCAATTTGTGGAATATCAAACAATCATTAACAACACAAACATAGAAAAATTCAGACTGATTTAAAGCATTTTGGTTCCTACAATATTTCCTCCAGGGAATAAAGTTACTAAAATTATGGTACTAATGATTCGTTTATGGAAATATATAAAGACAGCAATCTCATATTTTGTTAGTGCATCTAAACACAGAGATGAGGCAAAATTCTCTTTACAGTGGCTACAGTACTCTTTTTTAAATGAGTCCAATGTATATTGCAGACTAAAAAAGCCTGTTTATACTCATATAAAAAGTCTAAGAGGGGATATTGACGCTGTAAAAGTTCATCTGGCAGGCAAAAACCCAAGTGAGGGAACAAAACACACGACCTACTTCGCCTAAAGGTTTTGTTGGCACTAGAACAAGTGGTACAGTCTGTAATTTATAAATTTAAGTTATGTATTAAATGAAAGCTGGTAAGAATTAAAGAATTCAAATACTGAAACAACATTCCAAATGAACAAGAGGAAAGTCAAAACAAATGTTTCAAGGCAGAGCTTGATTAGTCTGTGAATTATATGATATGGTGGCTATGATAACAGAGAGCTGTATGACCAATAACCATATATGTTTTCCTTTCCTTAACATGAAAAGCTCATGAGCATAATACCAAATTTATAATACAACATGGGTCATGGAAGAAGGGCTACAATATTTATTGCAGAGATTACATTACAATCCATAATAACATGAGTCTCTGTCATAAATGTTAATCCCTTTACATAATATTCTGAAAACTCACAGGACATAACATGATAGCAATCTTTCATATTTAGATGGTTATAATGAGGAAACTCTTCTCTGTGGCCAATGGGAGAAGGTCATAGAAGAAAAGGACTTTGTTTGCAACAGAAGTAGGTGTAAATATTTGAGGGAAATTTTCTAACTTCTAAAGTAGCCAGGTTGAATCTGCTTGGAAGAATCTGGTGAAATCTGTACCATTGAAAAGCGTGTTTTAGCTGCTGTATAGATGACCAACTGAAGATAGTCTAGGGCTTTTGATACTGTCACAGTACAACATTGTTACAAACCATGAGGAATGGAATCGTATGTCTATGTGTACAATTTAAAAAGTGCTGATTTAAGTGAGAAGGGAATTTGGCCTGCAATAGCCCTATCTTCTCAGCTCACCGTCGCTTTTCTCCTACATAAATGATACTCCTCGATTGTTCTGATTTTATTCCAGGAATTAGAGGAGTATTTACTGTTTTTTTTGTTTTGTTTTTTTTTAAGATGCTTTAAATCTTTATTTACATACGTAAGTATTCTGTTGTCATGGAAATCTCTTCTCTGCTGTCCTTGAAGACCAGTTCTCTTGCTTCAGTTCTGTTTCAATTTTTCTGCATCAACTAATTTTTATTCTTACTTCAAATTTTCCATATATATTGTTACATCTAAATGACTTAGTCTCACCATTTGTCAGGCCGAAACATCATTCTGTCTGTCCACAACAATAAAAGTTCCACTTCAGACAAGTGTATTAAGTCTAGTACAGTGCCATTTGCTGACTACAATGGATCTTTATTATTTTATTTTTTTAATGCCTGCAATGTAGAAACAACCATGCTGATAAATGTTTGTCAGCTCAGCAAACAAGCAAGCTATCTCAATAAGTATGAAATGATAGAAAGGATATAGCTATAAAGAAATTCAAATAAAATCACTAGAGTAATCACAGTACAAATACCTTGTCTATGCCTGTCTTTATACATTGCATGGAGGGAGTCTCAGAGTCTGTTCTCAGAGCTGAAATACTTGATTAAGGCAAAATAAATAAATAAATAAATAAATAATCATCTCTGCATAAATGTCAGTGTAACAGTCCAACTATGTTCAGATGTCTTTAGTGATCACAGGTAAAATGAGTGACGAGATTCTGGAAGTTCAGGCTAGGACTTAATAATGACATAATTCCATTGGCTATGACTGGAAGCTTAGAAAAAAAATAGTGCATCTGATAGAAAAAACAAATGCTTTATATGACTTTAAGGAGAAACTGTTTAAAGCAGTAGTCCAACAAACTAGCAAGCTTTGGTCACAAACAAGGTGGAGGGATTTTAGAATTTAGACCACACTGTGATCATTTTACAGTCAATTGAAAGTTCTACAGCAGGAAGTAATAGTCTTAGTCTCTGAGAATCTGAAAAAAGGCACGCTTGCAACTTAATGGTCAAGAAGTGGCAAAGGTCAGCCTTACAGGTAAGGACCTAAATCATCTAGGGGCAAATATATATATGTGTGTGTATATAGATATATGCAGGAAGATTTCTGCCTTACTATCCAGTTATTTCACCAGGTTGCAAACTCAATGTCATCTTGATGTTCAGCCAAATTGCACTTGTGCCACAGCTTCCTCAGAAAGAGAATAATATCATCATCTTTCATCAGGAGTTGGAAATGCATATATAAAGCGTGCTGTATCTGCATACAGAAGCAGAACTCACTTCCTTTTTTTTTTCCAACAGCCTCCCATATGTACGTATAACTTGATTAATTAATGACTTAGGTAGAGCATAAAGCAATGTCACTGATCATATTTTTATTTATTATTAAATCTTTAGGGCAGCCTTCTGCCTCTTAGCTGCTGTCATCAGCTTTCTCATCATCCAGTTTGATCCAGTAGACTAGGCTAAAAGCCAGAATTCTCTCTCTTAATTACTTTGTTCTTTTACTGTATGATTCTAACTGCTACAGATCAAGTCACTTAGTGGATTTTTTTTTTCTATAACAAAAAATACCATCACAGTAAAATTTGACTTAAGATTGTGGGTCTGTCTTCTCTTTAATAAGATATAATTGTGAAAAGATGTTGTAGTGATTTTATAGTTATAAAGCTGTCTTTCTTAGTCTGCCATTTTTAAACAATATATATAGCAGGTTACTATCACTTTGCTTACCCTACTGCAATAAATTCTTATTGCAATGACTCTTCCTAGCTTTGAAAGTGTATATACACATTTTATTTTTACATCTTTCAGAAGAGTATTGAGATCTTAAGAAAAAAAAGGTAAATTCTCAAATATGGAATTTCTGTTTCAGTGTGCTCACTTTTAAAGTAGTGCTTAATGTTAAATGACTAGTACTATTTTTAAGAGCTTAGTAGTAAATATCACCATTCTGATCATTCAGAAACATGACGTTACTTCCTACCGCTGATCAACAAAGCACATTATTTGAAATACTGTAAGCCTGAAATTCATTTTTGTTTCCACTTTCAAATCTGTGTGTACAAAAATCACATTATCACACTTTCATGCTCTCCTCAACAAATTTTGCACCTAAAACATATTTGAATAAGCTAAATGTTAAATTGACCAAAATCTCAAGGATTTATCTGTAAGAAAGACTATCATGACCTCTATGATACAGTTCATGAGCACTGTCAGTATTAGATGTGACACTGTTGCTTTTGAGATTTAAGAGATGTGGTTTGTTAGCAACTATGAATATTTATATTTCCACAAGAGTTGAAAAAGAGAAGGAATAACCAGATCACAGGCTAGATCAATGTGCAATGGCCTCCTACTTTGTTCTCTCACAATACTGAGCTCACTGAAATGCCTGTATGAGTCATAGATAAAAGCAGAAAAAGAATTTATTGCCAAGAATTAGCTTGGAAGAGCCTATAAAGGCAAACATTCCTATCTACTTATCATGTTTTGGGGTCACAAGAAAGAAAATTCATTGAAACCCTTCTCAGTCAGTTAAATGACTTAGATCGGCCTCTACAGCTCTTTTGCCATAAGAATCAAACTTAATCCTAAATTGACCATTTTAACTCTTAGATCTCCTGTGCTCTTGGGAACACCAGAGCTTAAGTTTTCTGAAATTCATGCCTCCTCATATGAGGCCTATCTTTACAGTAATCATACAGTAAGTATTTACTCATTTTCTTACGTGAGCATATCAGGGCTGAAAAAGAATTTCCACCGCATTCAAAGTTTGCTTTCATGTATCTTGTTTTCCTCTCTTCTATTTTCCTCCCTTTCTTTCTTCAACACAATTCTTATTTAATTATTGTAGAGGCAGAATTGTACAGTAAATGATTCATTGAGTCTGTTTAGTGACTGAGTACTATCACTCTAGACTAGCTTGACAAGATGTGGGTGAATATCAACCCAAGAATTTTAAAGGATCCAAGATAATAATTCCCAGATGTGATATGTACTATGGTAGGAACAAGGGTTAGGAAGTCAAGAAACCATAGAAAAGTACAATGCGCCAGAGTTAGAGAATACAACCAATTTCCAATTATCAAAAGCATGTTTGAAAGACAAAATAGGCTATTCAAATGGTCAACCAATAATTATTTAAGAAGTATTAATTTTTAACCACTGAGAATGGATAGCACAAATACAGACAGCCATTGCCACTGACAACCTCCCAGCTTTTCTACACAGCACTTCTCCCAGCTTTAAAGAGAACGTAACTTTAAGAGTGGTGAGGTACTGAAAGAGTTTGTCCAAAGAAGTTGTGGGTGCTCCATCCTTAGAGGCATTCAAGTCAGGTTGGATGGGGCCCTGGGCAGCCTGACCTACTGGTTGGCAGCCCTGTCCATAGCAAGGGTATTTGGAACTAGATGATGTGTAAGAACCTTTCCAACTTAAGCTATCCTATGATTCTATCACAAGATGGAAAAGGAATCCTTACTTTCAGCTTCACTCTAACTTTTACATATGTCAGCAACAAAGGCAGACCACAAGGATGGTCTGCTCCTGCTGCATTTCTCTCACAATAATGTTTAAACATTTTTCAGGGATTTCACATTCTTTGGCTTCAGGGAAAACTGTAAGTAAACATGAGAGTAACAATCAAGAGGGAACATGCATAAGATTTTTTCCAGCTTATACCAAGTAGTCCTTTGCAGGACTTGATCTGTGGAGCTTCGGGGTATAGTGAAAAAATAACTGGCTTATTGTCATAAAAGATAGCATTGTTAACTTCCATGTTATTCCTTTTTCATATGAGCCTGAAGGCACACAATTAGTCACCACATTGCCTTGTCACATTAGGTTTTTTCAGTTCTGTCACAAAACTAAAAACCAGTTTCTGGCAAAAGCAATTATTTCTCCATAAGGTACATTTTGAGGCTTCTTCAGAATCCTATCAAATGCAGACTGTTTTATGAATGACAACTATGTAAAGAAAAGATTGCCACTCTCATTAGGGATGATCTCCCTAAACCACCTACTGTACATGACTTTTTTTTCTTGATGGATAGAGGTTGTGACTGCACTGTTGAATCAGGAATGAAATTACAGGCTTATGTTCTTTAAAATCTGTTATTTCATCTTCTCAATCCTACTTTAACAAGAGAAAGTCTATAGAATAAATTACCTTTTAAATGGCATATGTGCACATTTAATACTATTAGGACACAAAGTGTCAGACTAAATGGAATCAGAAATGGAGATGGGAAGTTGCTACCATGGCCAGAGAAAGTAAGGTCAGGAAATGGTGAAAAAAATTCATTTCACTAAGTTAAAGGTCTATGCAGCAAATACAGCCAGGAACTGTGCCAAAATCAGAAACTGGAATAGCAAAGATTAGATGTGGAGATCAGGACAAGGCTGACAGAATTGAGCAAGTAGGACGTCAATTTAGCTAGGAAATAAGTTAAACAATGACAAAATAAAATAATAATAATAATTAGAAAAAAGCCCACATTTGCAATAGCCTTGAAAATCTGGCAAGTTTTGGTAAACTAGCAATTAGGCTCACAAGCACTAGCTTCAGCTGACAGGGTTTATCAAGCCTTCATTCTCCTGTGGCACTGACTGGCAAAGCTAGAAAGACTACTTGACCATGTGGATCGTGATATTTTGACAAAGATGAAAAGTAAATCAGATAAAGAAGAGACCACAATCTTGTGTTGGCTATATAGCACTGCACCTTTTCAAATTATAATAATACTTCAAATATAACTATTAGACTTCTCTCTCTTCACCTGGAAGCAACATCTATACTATTCTACAGCTGACAAATAGCTATGAAACTAGTGATAGTAAAGAATGATGGAATATGCTGGAAATTCAGTTTTGTTTCTTTGACTGTTTGTTTCTTTAATCACATACATGGAGAATTGTGATCGGTAGGTTTTCATGTCATGATAGCAATAACATAAGAGGTATGTAGCATGGTCTGCCACATACTCTAATAAAATTGACAAACTTGAAAATCATAGGGAGAATAGTCTAGAAAAGACAATGCCAAAAATGAACTGGCTGAAAAAAAGTATTTACTCATGTCCTTACCAGATCATCAAACACAGGAGAAGTACTACTTGCTGAGTAGAAAATAATGCATTTTCCTTCTCAGGAAATGTCCTAGTCCTTCATCTGCTTCCTAACAGTTGCTGACACCAGTTTACCCATTAGCTTTCTTCTGATGGCCTGTTTTACCCAAAAATTATATAATTCAGCGATCTCACAGACGGCAGATGTTGGATGTATTTTACTGTTAACTAAGAGATATACTGATAATATATTTCTTGACCAACACTGATGACAAATTAGTAATCATACAGAGATAGTGTTCTGGCGCAGCCTTTCCTGCATCAGGTATCCAATGTCCATGATCTTGAGAAACAGTTCAAAAAAATCAGAAGGAACATTATCTCAAAGCAATACCATCTCCAAAAGACTGCCAACATTTCAAAAATCCCTCACTATTAACAGCATGTGAGACAGACAACAGATCTGAAGATATAACTTGAAATACATTGTTTGTAGTTTCGCAAGATTTTAAGACATAAATACATAGGCATCAGAATGTTGCTTAAGGGGTAAGTAGAGATGTAGCCTCCTGAAGGGAAGACCTAGCAGTGTCTGTCAATTGCTGGCCTGGGGGACTACATTGCAATTCCTAGTCATTTCAGAGTAGGTAATATGAATTCTTTGAAAACTTATTTAATACTAAAAGGAGATTCAGCATTTGTTTCTTTTAGTATGCCTATGTGTCCTAGAAACATATGGTATAAGCTGTATCACTATCCAGCAAGAAAAAATCTCAATTACTTTATTAAAAATAAATAGATAGATGGATAGATAGATAGATAAACAACCACAAAAGTATCTGTAAATTTAACATTGAAAGAAAGAATTTCCTTTGTAACTACTTCACTAAGAGTTTATACAGCTAATAGAAATACAGGCACGTATTGTAGCATATAGCATTTTTAAGATGAAAGATATTAAGTGAAAGAGTTTTTTCATAATTACTTATCATACCAGTCCCAAGACTAACTACATTTGTTTAGGGTTTGTTGTTTTGTTTTTAAGATATATATGCATGGTTTTAATTTTAAGTTGCATTGAACTGTCTTGAGCTAAAAAACAAACCAACAAACAAACAAAAAACCCAACACCCTTTAGTTTCAGGGCTTTTTGAGCTATTCTAGATGGCAATAAGAAAAAGAAGCACAGATATTAATCATAACAGCTCCAGTGACAGAAAAGATGTTGCCCGAACTGTCTGCAACATGCTGATTCGAAGTGAAAACGTCATTATAATTGTGCTTTATCATGTATTTTTGAAGAAATTGAATTCTGAAATAAGTGTAGAAGTTTAACAATCTACAGAGTTACATATACAGCAAAACATAACAGAGGATGCAGTAAAATCTCCATTTATGTCAGATGAACCAGTAATAGGTACTGGAATGACAAGTAATTTTCAGGTCTAAATGCATTAGGAAATTACATCTCTGGAACAGTAATACCCAAATCCCTAATATTAATGCTTTTTTTTCCCCTCTGAATATTACTTTTCACCTGGATTATTCAGTATAAGAAGAAATTTTAATGTATCAGAAGCAAACAGATAACTTACTAATTATTCATATGCCTTACAAATTAAGTCAAGTCTCACTCAGAGGATCAACTAAAAGGATTATGGGTTGAATCTGGATTCATTTACCAATCCTGACAGATCTTACCTCCTCTGTTTCTTTATCTGTAAAATGAAGCTAGTTTTGAATGAAAGGGGGGGGAAAAAAAAAGTAACAGTCCTGCTGTGTATTTCTGAATATAAGAGAAAAAGGTTGTTGGACAACTGAAGTACAGCGCAGAGAATGTTGTAATATAATGCCAGCAAGGCAAAGCCAGCTAAATCACTCAAAAACAAAACAAAACAACAAAAAAAACACAACGAAACAGAACAAAAAAACCACCCTTTATTATTCAAATTATAGAATAAAAAATGAATTGTTTGTATGTTATGAAAATAGAAGTCTTCCTGATTTGAGTAGATAAATGTGCTTTGGTAAAAAGTCTCTAAGTCTCTAAGTTTTGATTCAGTAGTAGATAAAAATTAAATCAAAATGAAGTCATCATTTTTATTCTTGCTACTCTTGCTTAAGACAAATGAAACTAAAAAAAGAAAAAAAGATAAGAAACCAACCTTTCATACTGAAACCACATCTTCAATAGAAAACATGATCCAGTTCCTTTATTACTATACAGAAAAATTCAGATATTATTGATGAACTTGCAAGTTATTCAGTGTGAAAACCATCATGACAGCTATGTACTGATTTATTCTGTATTTGGAGGAAGACTAATTTTTTTTCTGTATCTCAAGCTATATAAGGAGGAGAAAAAATACTTTCACAGAGTGATCCTAAGGTGTAGATGAAAATTCGCTGTTTGCAAGGAACTTTGTAATGGGGATGAGGTGGACTGAAATTCTGAATTCCGTGGTAGGATTCACCGTGTTTCTGCATATCAGTACACAGGAATGAAAACATAGCTATGCAGCATAGGTGGACGACTGCCATGGCAAGGGATATTGTTTAGTAAAGGACAAATAGAATGAAAGAAGAGACTTCTTCACACACTAGGCAGCAACAACCAAGTTCCTTCTCCATGAATGAGCTAACCTAGCCTTGGGCATGACTATCTGACAAGATATACACAATTTTCGGATGGAAGTGTAGATAGATTTGTTGCTGTGCTCATAGAACAGGGAATTTGTTATTATGCCATTGCTTCATGCAAAGCTTGACATTAGTTTCACTGAGACAGAGCAAAGAGATTTTATAGTTTCTTATTTTCAGCAACACAACTTAGTGCTTAATTCTACTTTGGTTTGGTAAAAACTGAGGTACTTGTTATGAAAATGCTTCCTTTTTTTAAAAAAAAAAGTCAATTATTTTTAGGTCCAGTCCTTCACATCTGAAAAACAATTTTCATGTCTATAACATCTTAAAAGCAGAAAAATGTTGTTCCAAATCTTCAGTTCCTGTAATCGTTATTCCCATTCTGCCTCACTGCTGTCTGTGTAATAAATGGTTTAAGTCTAACTGCCATTGTAGGAGAATTAACAAGTACTGAATGGAGGTGTAATGGTGGTACTGCTTGACAGCTGTAAGTTATAATCTTGTCAGCTTTCTTCCAGACAATATACTTTTGCATAGCTTTCAGCAAGAACACGAGAGAAACATTTTGGTGCTTCTGTACTTATGGAAAAACAAACAAGCAAACAAGAAAACCCAGACCTGAAATGTACTTCTTGTACACATACCTGTCTTTGACTGAGTCACAGAAGGTGTATGCTGGTCTGCCACGCAGCTGAAAAGTCCAGCATGCACACACTGCTTTTGTTGGCGGGCTGATAGAGACAGGGTGGCATATTTGGATGACTGTCAGGCAGCTACAAACATGGAGCCCACAGGTGTACTTCACCAGGAGAAAAAAAAGAAAATCCAAGGTTTTTAATGAGAAATTTGGGAGGGATTTGTTTACTAAAGCAAAAGTAGAACTCTTAATCAATGGCAAAAAGTGAAGCATTGTGGGAAACAGGTCAGTAACTGTCTAAATAGATAAAATACTGTCATAAACAAATGAAACTCATTAACATGGGGAAAAAAAAAAACCAAAATTATTATGTTTAAAGTTTCATTTCACCCTGCTTAAACATTTGGTAATAGTTACCACGGAAGAATTATCTTACTGTAAGCAGTTTAAAATTATGTAGTTTAATTATATTTGAAGAACAAAGGCCTTACAAATTGTTCTGTACCATAAATATCAGAAATACTATAGTGTTTTCAAAGAATGAGGATTGTGACATTGGAATTCAATCAAATAATGGTGTCACAAACAGTTTCTGTCTCTATCAACTCTAAGCTCAAAATAGAAAATAGACGACTGGATTAGGTTTTATTTCACCCATATGTTTTAATACCACTTCTATTGCTTCATAAGGATTTATTTCCTTAAAAGCTATGAACTAGTGAAAATAAGGAAGCATCAATCATTTTACAACCATAGTTTAAGTTTATATTTCTCCAGTTGTCGTAGAGGTAATAATTTACATGTTGTAATTAATTGATTTTCAGTCGACTGAAGTTGGAGGAAAGGCTTCTTGGCCAACGCTAACAGTTTCTTTTCTCTTATGTCATATAAAAGAAAACATAACTTTCTAAAATATAATTTTAAAAGATGTCCAGCTGTCAAAGTCAAGTTGCTCTGGTGCTTTTCCTGAAACTCAGATGAACAATTATGAGATAATGCTTAGTCCCTAATGATTGCTATTATTAGAAATATAACATCAACATTTTCCCTAGAAAGGGTCATAAAAACCTTCTAGCTCTTCATTGTAAGTATGTAGTAACACCATATGCTTCCAGTGTAATTTTCGCTTTCCATGTAGCCTAAAGTCTGGGTATTTTTTCTTCAAGCATGAGCTTTACATACAGTATAGTATGAGCTTTGCTTTATTAAACATGAAAGTTGTTTTCTCTTGAAGCTAAAATAATAACATTGTTGGAAAATACTACCAATGTGTACTACCCCAGATACAGTTTCAGTATAAATATGTTTATTATTTATTATAATATTAGTGATATATATTTTACACAGATAGAATCTTAAGATTTCTTAAGATAGCTCAGCATTCCTAAATACTTTGGAGAAATAAAAAATATTCTCAAATGGAATAAAACTGTGAACCATCAGTAAGATAATCTGCATTAATTTAGAAAAAAAAGAGAAACATTAGCAGTGCAACTGAGTAAAAAGAATTTGTTTTCTTGGTGTTGATAAATGCAACCATGGAGTTAATGATAAAAGAAAAAACATTATATGAGAAAATAGGTTAATAATTGAAGAAAATCCAAATAAATACATGTACATTTAAATGCTTAAAGTTGCTGTGCTATAAGACAATTTTGAATAATGGCTTTACTACTAGCAGAAGAAACTGTTCATAAGTTGGCTAATGGGCAAACAAACAATCAGTAGTGGATTGCAGTACAGTTTTGCTGCTGCCTTCTGTTAATCAACATACAAACTGACTCAATCAAACTGCTAAGGAAGACCAGTAGATATTAAAGCGCAAAGCATTTGGTTCACGTTAGCTTATAAGACATCCTACAGGGCTTTCTTCCAGGCACAACCTATTCAAATTGATTCCACAGTGCTCCAAAATATTGAGAAGAACCTGATGCTACAACTGGGAGCATTCCCTATGTATTACAGCCTGATATATGATTAGGGCTTCCCTCTACCCTACAAAAAGGTGCCTGACCTTTAACTCCAATTTTCTTTTTTTTTTTTTTTTTTTACATTTTGGTCTATAAATTGTCACCAAAAAGAAAAAAAAAATCTGCAAATCTGCCAACAAATAATATAGATTTTAACAGGCACTTGTGGCCTTTTCTCTACTAGAATAGTGAAAAAATACCAACACCATTACTAATTAATGCTCCTATTGCCATGAAGTCTTAGTTTTCAATGATTTTTTATGTGAATCCTGCATTATTTAAATTACTTCGGATTATTTTTTCTTTCTTAATATCTAAGTGCTAAGACATAAGATAATATTAATTTTCAGCCCTCCCTAAATTCAGTTTAGGAGACCAACTCAAGGAGAATTACAGAACATGGAAAGAACTCAAAAAATGATGTAAGCAAAAAATGAATTAGAGTAGCTGACACAGTATCACTGTCAATAAATGTAAGTACAGTAAATAAAATAATAAACAGTCAAGATAGTTCATTTGATAAAGAAAAATTCCATTTGCCAAAGTGAAAGAGACAAATTAATCAATTCAACAGAAACTAAATAATGCTGAACAAAAATATTTTCATTAATTTACAAATGTTCCACAGAAAGAATAGAAAGCTAAGAGCTTCAGTATACCAAACAGATCTTCAGGAAAAAAAAAAAAAAAAGCAATCCCTGGGCTTAGCACCATCAAAGCACAGCTTGCAGCAGCTGCTACCAAAGTACTTCAATCACCTTTTAACGATGAGCATCTCCTACGCCAGCAGGGCTCAATTTTTATCCATGCAAGAGACAGAAAGCGATTCCATAGTCTTGGCAAATGCAGTACTCTTCTCACGCAAAAGAGGGCAAATTGTTATTATCTGCCAACTTTCAACTCGTATTCATGCACTTCCATTATGATACATAATACTGACTGAAAATATGTAGTATTAGTTTTGACTGGTATTGTTTGATTTGGCATGTAGCTGAGGGAATTGACTGAATTATTCACTCACTTTCTGATATCACTAATTAAATCAAAGCAAAGTTAACAAAGTGTCAAAAGTTATTATTTTCTTCATAAATAGCTTAGGAGTGCCATCACAGAACTTAACTGCTTATATACACCTCCCTCTTACTCAGGTTCAGCCATCTTCCTACTTATATTTTATATGTGCTTTATGTTACCTTTTTAGCAGATACAATATGAAGTATATTTGAAAATTGTAGCTTTAATAATTGGGCCAGAGGTTTTTTGTATGCATTAAAAAACATCATTGATAAACTATTGGCAGCATCTGTGATAAAAGCTAACTTTAGAACTGTCTCATATTGTTTATAATGTCATAGTATTTCATATGTTTAATAAATATCCTAAACTCAAGCCCTTGAATATACATCATTTCGTTATAATTTACCAGTGGTGACCACGTGGAAAAAAACACAGTGGAGAAGAGACAATATACTAGTAGAGGTCTCTTCTAAATGCATTCTGTCCACCAGGATGGGAAATTGTACTAACTTCCTACAGAAAACTCAAACTAATATTTTCAGAAATTGTTAGATCTGTTTAAAATTCTTCCTGAAGGATATACATTCCAGGCATGTAATATTTTCACACAAATAGGTAATGACTCCAGACAACCTTAATTTAGGAGGAAAAAAGCACACAAAACGTGGGTGCAAATTATTTTCTTTATACTTTTTCAAACAGAAAGACGAAACAGAAATCTAGAATAAAAAAAAGAATACCAGCAGCTTTGAAAATGCTATTAGAGAGAATTACTGCACTAGTGTCACTAAGAATATGTTTTTTCTGCTAATAGCTTTGTTAATAGAGAAGAAATAGATTAAAGTGAAATTGTCCATCTTAGCCATTTTCTTTTCCTAGGGAATTTGAACTCTTAACGCAGAAAGTCATAAATTACACTTCTTGACACTTCTCATGAGCAAAATCTATACTCAGTGTGTTGAAACATTATCTGGTGATATCTAATTAGAGCTAGGATCACAGTAATTTTGGTGACTTTTTTTCATTTTTCTGTTATACAACCTGTGCAGTTTGGATTTTTTTTTAAGGTATTTTCCTCTTGGTAAAAAGTGTTTCTGTACTCTTTTAATGTCATTTTTTTAAATAGAAAATTGCCTATTTTATTTAATAATGAGATGTATTCTGAAAGCTAAATTTCTTATGTGTCTAGAAAATCATTCAAGTACAAATTAGCAGACAAAATTTGAAGTAGAAAATGTAGTGAACAGATTTGTTTTGGTTAACTCACTAGCCAGTCTTGAAAGGGTGAAATTCACTGACCTACATTAAAAGCATCTGTTTCTCCTCTCTCTGTTCTGCTATTATCTATATATTAATGTTCTATTTAGTACTGTTTCTTGATTCAAATTGATCTCGTAAGTGAAACAAAAATTATTAAGATGAATGACAAGATAAAAATTAGTAGTTGTATGAAATGTTTGGACTGAAATACAAGTATCAACTACCTCTGTTTTTCAGGAGATGTTAATTGGCTCTAGGCTTGTGTAATTATGATAATCATAACTTACAAGTATTTCCACTTTTTAATTTCCTGATTGGTAACATAAATGTACAAGCAATTCTGAGAGTATGGAGCAACATCCTAGTCTGTCCTTTTGTAGACAAAAGTTTAACAGCAGCTGTATAGAGACACCTACTACTCTGAACTCCATGCCTCTTGCCTTCTTGCTATAGTGTGTCTTGTCTTCAGAGGAAAGTTCCTTTTTAAGTTGACAGGATTTTATGCTGTTAGTGAGCTGAGTTAATAATGACCAAAAATTCACTGGAAATACATTGGCTTGAGTACCACATGTTCATGCCCTACATGAGTTCCTGGGTAATACTATGCAATTAATTGAGAAGTTCACATTCTCCTTTAATGTTTTAAAATAATGAGTTAACTCTGCTTAGGTCTTACAGGAATAACTGCAGATACATATCCTCATGAAAAAGATACTGTGCTTGCTTAGTTGGTTCTCTATTTAGAAGCAATGTAGAAATTTTAGTTTGGAATTTTACCCTGGATGCATTTATAAATAGTTACTATGGCTTACCTCACAGAATGCAAAACCATATATTAGTTACAGCCTTTCCGTAAACTAATCATTTACAATTATGTAAGATTCAAAATGTATAATTTCAGAGGGGGTCAATTCATTGAATCAACAGCAAAACAGACAGCCACATCTATGTTTGATGCATAACACTTGCTGAACTAGCTGGCAGTGTTTTTTGTGAAATCTACAGTTTTCAAATAAATAGAAAAATGGATTAAATACATCTTAGTGTGTATATTATTAGTCTAATGTAGGCTTTGGGTTTTTTGTTTGTTTGTTTGTTTTTGGGTTTTTTTTTTGTCACTGTTACCTTCTTTTCAGCTTATTACAGGCTGTTTCCAGCTTGCCATCCATCAACTCTGATCCTGATGCTGTTACTGCAAAGATAGCGTTTCGATATTGAGCCCTGTTGATATCAACAGAATTCATTGTGATCAAACCGTTCACTTGTAGAATTAGGACTCTAGATTTTAAAGTCTTTTTTCTTATGCAATTACTGAATTCAAAATAAGGACAACTTATTCTCATCTCTGGATTCTCAACAATAATGCAATGAGTATAAACAAAATCACCAATTACAGATCAGTAAACTGAAAACACAAAAGTTCAGTTGACACAACAGTTATGAAATACTAGATGAAAATGAATTTATCCCTCAAACTTGCTGCAGCTACAGTTCTTCAGTATATTTCTGAACTTACTTCATTTCTTATTTCTAAAGCAATACCTAGTGCTGCAATGCAACACTTCATGGAAATTTATGAAACACTGTACTAATGCTTAATTCCCTGTTTCGTTTTCTTCCCATTTGTTATTGTTTATAGACTCTCACCACCTAAAACAAGGTAATGTGAAGTCAGTTAAGTCTGAAATTTCTAGTTTTAGTTAGAATGTTGAAGAACTAGAGAGCACAGAGAAACTGATATAATTTTGACTAGCATACTTCAAGGTAATGTATCTTTACTGCTAATGCAAACTATAATATACACTCCATTTACAAACAAACATCACATCTCAGACACCAATATTTTATAGAATAATTCCTTTTACAGATTTCGTTCAATAAAATTTGAGGAAAGAAATAATTTTTTTCAAGTGCTACATGACTAGATGAGCCTAGAACTCTGTAGTACTTCTCACATAAACTGTTAAATATGGGCATAGTACTACACAGGGAATGCAGTTATTCCATGACAGAGGGATTTACTGCTATTCCATATCTTACTCAGACTCAGAATTCCCAAAGACCGCAGATAGAATAGAAAATTCTTTTATTTATTTATTAATTTCTAACTTAGAAGGCTTACGGCTTTTGCTGTGATCCATTTCCTCCTCCTATAATTGCATAGTAAAACTGGCCCAGAACTCATTCTGCAGCCTTTCAGAATGCTCTCTTTCTTAGTAGTGTTAGCCAAATTGATTTTACCAATAATGACTACTTTTACATGTTCTGATCCTATAAAGCCTCTAAATTTATGATTCAATTTGACTTTATTTGGCTTCTTTTCTTAAAAGGATCATAAATTTGCCATTAATCTTTGATTTTGTTCCATCTGCTCTCAAGGTGACTTCTATTGCTTCAGTACTTTATACAGAACTACCAGCCAAACAGTAGTGAGGCTACATGTTGTCCCAGGAGGAGCTGTATTAGTGTTGTACTGTTTCAGATTGTCAAAAGCACCAGATAACTTTCAATTCATTTGAAGTATTAAAATTCTGCTTTCGAAAGCATCTTTGACTTCTTTCAGGTTGATTTGGCCTAATATAAAACATTACTATAGCTGAAGAAACCATAAGTATTTCCCAATGTAGTAGTTGAACACATATATGGAATGGTACATTTGAACTCAAAGGGTATGCTTTTGACAGAGGTAACCTCTGAATCACAGAGTTCTGAAGCTGAAAGGGTATTGTGCAAAACATCACTATAAACCTGTCCTATTTTCATTATCTTTCCTGTACACTATTGCATCAGCCAGTATCATTAACAGAAAACTGTATTATATGAACTTTGGGCTTAACCTGGTACAGATGTTTTCCAGTTTTTTCTTATTAGCTGCTCCACATTAACTACAAATGTGTCTGCTCTCATCCGATGGCCCATACAAAATGACTTTACTCCAATTGAGAGAAGGCTAATTATCTCAGGTGATATTCTCAGTATCATTCTAAGATGTACAGATAAGAAGGTAGTGCACAGATGTCAGCTATGATGAGTTCTTAATAGCAAAACAGATAGGTTAACAAATATTAGAGGTAATACTTAAACTGGAATTTTAGCCATATTTAGCTAACCTTCAGATAGATGAGGATAAGAGGTCCATGGGGAAATCTCTCAGAGTTTTTTAAAGGGCATGCTCTAGTTTTTCAAAGCCCTTCCTCCACACACATCAAGGGTTCCACTGCTGTCTCTTATAAGTGTCGTGACTCCAGTAAGCATCTGGGGCTTTCAAGCCTCTCTTACTGTACGTCATGCCTAAAGAGATAAGATTGAAAGCTATTACCTTGTAAATGAATCACAGAATCATCTTGGTTGGAAAAGACCTTCAAGATCAACTTGACCTACTGATTCCCATCATTAAACCACGTGGCTTAGTGCCAAGTCCAAACAGCTATTTAATACCTTTAGGGATGGGGATACAACCACCTCCCTGAACAGCCTACTTCAATGCTTGACCATCCTCTCCATGAAGAGATTATTCCTGATGTCCAATTGAAACATACCCTAGCACAACTTGAGACCATTTGCTTTCATTCTTGTTACCTGAGAAAACAGACCAACACTGACCATGCTACAACCTCCTTTCAAGTACATGTAGAGAACAAGGAGGTCTTCCCTGAGGCTCCTCTTCTGCAGACCAAGACAACTCCAATTACCTAAGTCATTTCTCTTAAGCCTTGTTTTCTAGTCCCTTCACCAGCTTAATTGCACTTTTCTAGGTGCATTTCAGCAACCCAATATCATTTTTGTAGTGAGGGGCCAAGTACTGAACACAATATTTGATGTGTGGCTTCACCAGTGCAGATTACAGATGGGGAATAATTTCTCTAGTTCTGCTAGCTACACTATGTCTGATGCCATTGACCTTCTTGGCCACCTTGTCCCAATGCTAGTTCATGTTCAGCTGGCTGTTGACCAGCACCCCTGGATTCTTTTTTTGCTGGGCATCTTTCTAAACACTTTCCCTCAAGTCTATGTTGTTGTATGGTATTGTTACAATCTAAGTGCTCGTTGAGCACTTAGCCTTGTTGAATGAAGTGATGTTAGACTCAGTTCATCAGTCTAGCCTATCCAGTCCCCTCTGCAAAGCTTTTCTACCCTCAAGCAGATCAACAAAGCCAACTAACTTAGTATCATTTGTGAAATTTAGAGTGTGATGCACCCCTTCATTCAGATCACTGAATAAATGATGAAACAAAACATGCCCTAGCACTGAGCCCTGAGGAATACTGTTGGTGACCAAAGCTGCTAATTGGATTGGAATTCATTTACTAGGAGTCCAGCCATCTAGCTGGCTTCATCCTGTGAACTGTACATCAACCAAGCCATACAGCACATTTCTAAATCTGGGTAAACAACATCCACAGTCTTTCCCTCATATACTAATCAGATCATCTTGTCATAGAAGTTCAGGTTAGTCAGACAGAATCTGACCTCTGTAAGCCTATGCTGGGTGCTTCTGACCACTTGACTGTCCCATATGCACCATGTGATGGCACTCAATGCCATCTGCCCCATAACCTTCCCTATTACCAAATTAAGACAGGCCTGTAATTCCCTCGTTTCTCCTACTCGCCCTTCTTGTAGACTATGTTTAAACATGGGATTAGATGACTGGTTTACATTCACATTTTTGCTAAGGAAGCAGTGGGTAGTTAGTCCCTTGTGAAGTCCAGGGTGAAGAGAGAAGATTCAGCAAAGAGCTATTAGAGTTGCTATCATATTACATTAAGAGGTTCATGCCAGGATTTAGAAGAGCAAGTTCTGCAAGCAGCCCACAGTCTTTTGGCTCTCTGAAGCAGCATGAGTAGGACTTCACTGGACCAGTGGCCTGGAAATACCTAGTCCTTAAGAAGGCTAAGATCATGGTCAGTACTGAATTTGGATAAAGATTGTAAAGAGTCAATTATCAGGCATGTGGAAAGTTGATAAATTCCCACGAATCAAATGCATATTAGTTATTGTTGATCTCTAAACTTATTGACTTAAAAATCTATCTTGAACCAACTCATTATCACAAAGAAAGTGCCAGAGATTCCTCCTCCAGGAAATCAATAAGTTGCAGCCATTGTTTTACTTCAGCACATAGCACCACTGAATTCTGATCTAGATTATGTCCTTGACATTGCACACACGAATTTGACAATAGCAATGAACCTTAATCCTCTCTCAAGCACTCTTTCAGCTCCATTTTGATTTAAAATACAGAATCTGCCATTTGAACCCATATGTACTATTCTTGTTCTGCCGCAGAGATTGCACAAATCAAAAACTAAAGCTGTGTCATTGTTTAAAAAAATAGTGCAACCTCAAATATAATTTCTCTATAAGGATAGATTACTCAGAGTTGCTAGAAAATTCATTATAATGTTGACAGCAGCTGCAAGTTCATCATTCTAAATGTTGCAAACTAGTTTAGCCTTTATTTTCTCTACAAATGAATGCTAATCAGTATTGTTTGGAAACTAAAGGTGAGTGATTTGAATAAAATGCAAGTAGTGCAGGGCTAGAATCCAGTCTTGCCTCTGCAGGCACACCAAGGTGTAGCTGTTTTAACATGTGAAGCCTGACACATAAAGTAAGAAACAAATACTGTTCTCAAACCTAGGAGAAGAAAAAGAACAAGAAAAGGAAGCAGAACTCTATTTAGTTCTTAAAACTCACCAAATTTAAGGTTTGAAACAGCTTTTCTAGACCCTCTTCTAGTTAATATATAATATAATAATCCTACTAATAGCATTTCTCTCCAGCAAGCAGCACAGTTCCATGAAATGTGGAAAAATCATTGTCACTGAAAGACAACAGTTTCTAATTTGGGTATACAGAATGAACTGAAATTCAGTAGTTGGTAAAGAGTCTCTAGAGACTTTTCTTACCAAAGACATAGATATTCCATATTGCCTTCAATAGCTTATCATATAAGTAAGTGTTGTCAAAAGCTGGAAGATTCAATTGGCAGTGGTGCTTTTTTTTGCTTGCCTTTTTTTTTTTTTTTTTAACATGTGAACTTTGATATATCCATCAAGAACCCCATTCTAATCCTAACTGTATGCATACAAATTCAAGTAAGCAAGGACACTGCAGATTGGGAGGGGAAAAAAATGTTTTCTAGTCATCACTCAAATTATCTGAACAGACCTTATTAGCCTGACATTCTGAAACTTTATATTGAAAAAACTTTTATATAAGCCACAACTTTCTAGATAGCCAAGGTTCACAAGTCTTCTGTGTAAGAAGAACAGAATTTATTAATATGAAGCAGTTTTAGTTCATATGAACCTTTTTGAGGTTCACAATTTTATAATAGAATTGCTACACAAGCAACATTCTCTGCAGATAAAACAATAATCCACCACTTTTTTAACTGTACAAAAATTATTCTAAACACCTGCAGAACTAAGAATAATGCTTTCTTGTTAACCTATAAGTACTCGCTGCTCACATTCCTGGCCTAGCTTAACTCTTACCAAAATAACAACTCCTAGTCTCCAGAACTTTAAGCCCAACTATAATCCTAAATAACAGTATCCAGATGGATCAGAAACCCAAGATTCCTAGAAAATTAATGAGAAATGAGTCACAGCTGCGTGTGGCATTTCCCAGATCATATCTTCCAGCCTATCTGAATTAATTAAATTCACTTTAACAACTACATTAGTTTTACAGAAGCTATTTTCCATAACTGTAACCCAGCCATAACTTTATTCTCCAAAGGAACAAGCTGCCTCCAACTCTCTGAAACATCCACGTTAGCTGCTCACAATAACTGCTAATAACTTATCTTTTAATTCTTTATTCCTGCATATGGCTTTGCTTACTTTCATTTTTTTGAAACATCACAGAAGCTAGGAAATTAGTCTCAGGCAAACTACTGTTTGCTTTTGTTGTTACAACAGTTTAACAGCAGAAGTAGTTCTGTAGTCTGTGCTGGCTTTTACTGTTTTGTGTGTCTAGTCTTTCCTAGAAGCATGCTAATCAAGTACTGTAGGAAAACATAAATTCCCAGTGACTGATAGGAGTAATGGGTATTCCCTATGTTTTCCTGAGTTGAAGAACTAAACAGGGTCAGAAAGCACCAAAATGGGACAGGATCAGAATTTTGCCTATTTCTTTCAGACAAAGGGCCTGAGAAGCAGGGGAGCAGGGCAGGCCTGGAGAACGTATCTAGGTCCAGACAGGAGCCCACATATTCAAGTCCAAGGTGACAACACTGCCAAGGCCAAGTCAGCTTGTGGGTGGTGGCATTTTTGTTGTATTCAAATATATAAACTTATATAGATGAGAATCATTCATTATTAAAATGTACGATTCTTTCTGAGTAGAAGTAGGGTAGTTGTAAACATGTTTGCCTAATGTCTTTTTTACATTTAAGGGCTAAAACATACCCATCAATAGAATACAAGTGGTTTCATAGCAACCATCAGATTCTGAAGAAAAAAATAAATTCATTATTTCTAAGTAAAAGTAACAAAGAAAATCAATTAATTCCAGAATACTAGTTCCATTCTATCCTAAAAGTATTAGCAACTATGTCAAGAAATTAGAGTATACATTATTATCCTTCAGAGAGTAAATCTCTTTAAATTAATACTATAAATTTTCCTAATTATTTTGGAATTTCCTTTTGCATGTAGGTGATAGTAAACAATTTCCCACTTTCTATCTACCTATTGCAGCATTTTAAAATTTAGTTACTATTTTAAATGTCAGTAACACCTAGTATTCACAGCCAAATCTATTGTGTATTACAAAAATAGTATTTACCACTCATTTGCTGTTAAAGCAAATCAGAGCAAACAAACTGGACTCTAGTCTCAGTTTGCTGGATCCATTAACTTCTGTAGCTTCATTACAAACATTCAAAATAACACTGCCGATTCCCATCTGTGTGAAGATAAGCTGTCACAGGAGAAATGAATGTGTCCTTTGTAATGAGGTTTTCATAGATATGCAATCAAGTAGAAAGAATAACTGCTGTACGCATCTAAATCCACCTTAAATGACTTTTGACTTTGATAGGAGGATGGTTGGACTAGATGATCTTGTAGGTCCTTTCCAACCTAATGTATCTATGAATCTATGAATCTATGATGCCAAGAAAATACAGTGTTAACTACTGAATTAATGAATAGTTTAGTAATCTTACAGTTCAAACATTTATTCAATTTCTTATTATGTAAAGCAAATTATAGAGATGTCAGTTACTTGCAGAAGAACTCTTAGGGGTTATAGAATAGCAGAATGCAGACACTGATAGTCCTTTTTTCAGCTTTTCAACTTTACCAATTTAGAAAGGAAAATATTAAAAAAGAATTTCTGCTACCAGTTCCTTGAGGAGGCTAATCATGAACATTGCTGAATTTTCTGTCTATAACTCTCATTTATCCAGTTCCTTTTGTATTTCTCTGATACAAGAGATTTTTCTCCATCCCCTTCATTGGAATCAATTCATTTCACCTCATACTGAAATTTTCGGAAACAAGTTGCCAGCCTTTAGTATATACTGTATTCATTATTTCCTGTGTGGAAACGTGCATCTCCTAAAATTACTCAGCTGGTTGTGAAAGATGGGAAACATATATACTCAAAGCACACATTTTCTGTGTAGATTTAAAAAATAACCTCAGAACTTGATAAGGAGTTTCTGTTCTTAAAGTAAGAAATGAAATCATTATTTTTCCTAACAGGAGAGTAGCCTGACAATTTACCAGTATAGAATCTGATACCTTCCCATATATTTCACAAATATGACAAGTTATTAGCAACAACAATCAAAAAAACTGTCCCCTAGAAACAAGTACCAAACAAAATTTTAAATGTGTCTTCTGATCCACAGGTGTTTTCATATAGGCTCAATCTAAGACAATTTCCAGTTATTGGTAATAGCTGTGTCAATAGCTGTGTTTGGGGGNCAGACAAAGGGCCTGAGAAGCAGGGGAGCAGGGCAGGCCTGGAGAACGTGGCTAGGTCCAGACAGGAGCCCACATATTCAAGTCCAAGGTGACAACACTGCCAAGGCCAAGCCAGCTTGTGGGTGGTGGCATTTTTGTTGTATTCAAATATATAAACTTATATAGATGAGAATCATTCATTATTAAAATGTACGATTCTTTCTGAGTAGAAGTAGGGTAGTTGTAAACATGTTTGCCTAATGTCTTTTTTACATTTAAGGGCTAAAACATACCCATCAATAGAATACAAGTGGTTTCATAGCAACCATCAGATTCTGAAGAAAAAAATAAATTCATTATTTCTAAGTAAAAGTAACAAAGAAAATCAATTAATTCCAGAATACTAGTTCCATTCTATCCTAAAAGTATTAGCAACTATGTCAAGAAATTAGAGTATACATTATTATCCTTCAGAGAGTAAATCTCTTTAAATTAATACTATAAATTTTCCTAATTATTTTGGAATTTCCTTTTGCATGTAGGTGATAGTAAACAATTTCCCACTTTCTATCTACCTATTGCAGCATTTTAAAATTTAGTTACTATTTTAAATGTCAGTAACACCTAGTATTCACAGCCAAATCTATTGTGTATTACAAAAATAGTATTTACCACTCATTTGCTGTTAAAGCAAATCAGAGCAAACAAACTGGACTCTAGTCTCAGTTTGCTGGATCCATTAACTTCTGTAGCTTCATTACAAACATTCAAAATAACACTGCCGATTCCCATCTGTGTGAAGATAAGCTGTCACAGGAGAAATGAATGTGTCCTTTGTAATGAGGTTTTCATAGATATGCAATCAAGTAGAAAGAATAACTGCTGTACGCATCTAAATCCACCTTAAATGACTTTTGACTTTGATAGGAGGATGGTTGGACTAGATGATCTTGTAGGTCCTTTCCAACCTAATGTATCTATGAATCTATGAATCTATGATGCCAAGAAAATACAGTGTTAACTACTGAATTAATGAATAGTTTAGTAATCTTACAGTTCAAACATTTATTCAATTTCTTATTACGTAAAGCAAATTATAGAGATGTCAGTTACTTGCAGAAGAACTCTTAGGGGTTATAGAATAGCAGAATGCAGACACTGATAGTCCTTTTTTCAGCTTTTCAACTTTACCAATTTAGAAAGGAAAATATTAAAAAAGAATTTCTGCTACCAGTTCCTTGAGGAGGCTAATCATGAACATTGCTGAATTTTCTGTCTATAACTCTCATTTATCCAGTTCCTTTTGTATTTCTCTGATACAAGAGATTTTTCTCCATCCCCTTCATTGGAATCAATTCATTTCACCTCATACTGAAATTTTCGGAAACAAGTTGCCAGCCTTTAGTATATACTGTATTCATTATTTCCTGTGTGGAAACGTGCATCTCCTAAAATTACTCAGCTGGTTGTGAAAGATGGGAAACATATATACTCAAAGCACACATTTTCTGTGTAGATTTAAAAAATAACCTCAGAACTTGATAAGGAGTTTCTGTTCTTAAAGTAAGAAATGAAATCATTATTTTTCCTAACAGGAGAGTAGCCTGACAATTTACCAGTATAGAATCTGATACCTTCCCATATATTTCACAAATATGACAAGTTATTAGCAACAACAATCAAAAAAACTGTCCCCTAGAAACAAGTACCAAACAAAATTTTAAATGTGTCTTCTGATCCACAGGTGTTTTCATATAGGCTCAATCTAAGACAATTTCCAGTTATTGGTAATAGCTGTGTCAATAGCTGTGTTTGGGGGGGGGGGGTGGGACTCCATGACTCCTAGAGGTCCCTCCCAACCCATACAGT
>VXAB01012026.1:0-38401 GCA_013399175.1 Odontophorus gujanensis
TCCAGTCATGACAGCTGTCCCACTACGTCCCTGTGATCGCAATGAGATCATGGCCTTGCGACCGCACGCAGATCTCCAACTCTTCCTGTTTATTTCCCATGCTGCACGCATTAGTGTACAGACACTTAAGGGAAGCAGCATCCCCCCGCCTCTCACCATGCCTAGGAACTCCACTCTCTTCACAATCTTGTGAGACTGAACATCTTTTTCAGAGACCAGTGGTCCTGAAGTAACAAATCAAGAACAAAACCAAACACTTGGGGATCCTGGCAGATAACAAATATGAGTACAATGCCAGGGACAAAAAGGTTAACATAATGTAAAGGGCATCTTTTCACAACAGGATAAACTACTGCTGTGAACAACTTATCAAGCCTTGTCTTCTTAATCAATGAAAGTTTAAGAAGACAATTTTTGTTTTGAAATTTTATCTCTGAAATATGCTCAGCTGAGAGCAGCTCACCCAACCTAAGTTCCTTATTATGTCTTCCTTTTGCTGAGTAGTTTTGCTGGCTATTAAAGTAAGGGATTACTTAGCCAAGCTCGATAGGGTTAAGTATTTACCTTCCTCCCTTTAAAAAGGAGGCAAATTCCCTGGCCTCTGAGTAGGGGACAAGGCACTCCTTCTGCAAAAACTCAGTCTCTTCTCAGATAATGTGAATACCTCCGTAGCTGCATGTGCAAAGACATTATCAAGTTGGTAATTTTTTAAGTGCAGTGAAACGATGAGAACAACTACGAGAACAAGTTTAGACTACTCTGAGCAGGAACACCTGCAAGAACAGTGTCAGACTGCCCTGAACTTGCTTTCCTATCCAAGCAAGTAGCTGACATCCTAACCAACTGTGATGCAGCATGAAACTGATGCAGTTGTGCTGCGTCCAGGCTCAAGTCAGCTGCATTCCAGCCACCTCCAAGCCTGGGTCTTATTTGTGCCCAACACCACAGTGCCTTCTGCAGAGCTGATGAAGGAAACAGACCTGCTGGGGTGACTGCTGAGCTCTTTGGCCTCACAGAGGCAAGGTAAGAGGACAGCCCCACCAGCACGACTTCCAGAGAGCCATGTCTCATGACCAGACCTTATCAAAGCAGGTAGGCCCTCAGATGAACCAACACGAGTGTGAGAATGTCAGAAACCCCTCCACAAGCAAGGACAAAGCACCGTAAGAGCCAGAGGAACCTAAGGACTGCTTTACCCACATGTCCTCATCCAACAGAAGGACAATGTGGCAAATGAAATTTGTTACGGAAAATAGAGAATGTACAAAAGAAGATTTTCCTTAGTGGTGAGCCAAAGGGAAAAAACACTGGTAAAAACCCTTGTCTTGAACAGATGAGATACAGAGTGAAAAGAAAACCAACAATGTGATCAAAACATACATCAGATTGCATGTGCAACTATATTCTTATCAGAAATAGGTAATGGGTAACTTCATTTAAAAACTTACGTTTCATTGCAAACTTACATTTTAACATACTGTAATGGAATTATGGCAGGGGAAAAGAGCCTGAAAGCATGCCCTACCAGAACATACAGCCATCCAGAACTGAAATGTTCTGACAATAATGAATTGATTTTCACAAACATTCGCTTTCCTGAAATCCTCTTTCTGATTCTTCTTTCATTATTTAAGGAGGACAAAGGTACTTTCAGGATGAAAACAGTAGTTTTGAAACAGCTTTGATGTTAAAAAAATAAATAAATTTATTAAAAAATCAACAGATTTTTTGACAAACCAAAACTATTATCTCCCTCTTTTTGCATCAACCATCATTTCAAAGTCTGTGAAATGCAATGTTCTTCAACAGAACATTTGCTAGTAAAGCTGTACCTGGTTTTCACCAGAATAACTGGAAAAATACATATGTGGATCAGAGAAGTCTTTCAAGTTGAGTCCTGCTTTGCTTCCTTTTGGAACAAAGTCAAATTTTAATACCAACTTGTATAATCGTATTGTCACCATTTGTGCCTTCCCCTCCACATTGCTAAAGCTTTCATATCTTGATATTGTATCCCATCTTCTGCCTTGATACACACGACCTTGCTCTTCTGAAATCTAACCTACTTGCTACAGTTCAAACTATTTTCTTTGCCAGAGCCAACCACTCCTCCCTATCTGTTTCACTCCCTATCCACTCCCTCACCATTGCTTCTTGCTTCTTCCCAGAGATCAAAGATAAATGCCATGGTTTCTCTGCGTATTTTTCAGAATTTAACTCTTCAAGCCTCTCTCCCTTTGTGTGTCGTGGGCACAGGAACAGATCAGACAAGAAGGAAAGATGAAAAGAACAGACAAAAATCTACCGAAAAGACATCATATTTTCTTTGTTCAATTCTTAGGGCTCACCAGAAATACTGATCACCAAAATCACAGAATTGTAGGGGTTGGAAGGGACCTCTAGAGATCATCGTGACCAATCCCCTGCCAAAGCAGCTCCCTAGACCAGGCAGCACAGGTAGGCGTTCAGGAGGGTCTTGAACGCTGACAATTAGATTAGGAACCAAGGTTTTGAAACCAAACACTCCACAGGTACTGTGTCTTCCCAATGACACATGCTTTATCTACATGCCAGTGTGAGTGATGAAACAGAACCTGGAACACTGACTTGTTTTTCCAGCCATGTTGCAGGGCACAGAGCAGGTTCCCAACTCTGGGCTAGCACCTTCAGAATAAGGCAACTCAGAACTGAAAAACCTATCTTAAATGTAGGAAATACTGACAGACTGAATGCATGACAGTTGAGGTAAATGAATTATTATAAAGCAAACACTTTTTTTTGTGTTCATAAGAGATGCACACTGCTGTTGCTTCCTTTCAAAATAACTTCAAAGACCCAAAGGTTACAGTGCTACAATACCTCTAGATCTACTGCAGACTTAGGAATTTGTAACCAATCAACAAAAATATTTTATCAACAATAAAAAAATTGCTTTACTAACAAGGTGAGATTCCTTTCATATAACATCAGTGTGATTATTTGATTTCTAAATCGATAAAAGCAGACTCATGGTTTCCTTCCAATGTGACAACTCCATAAAGGACTGCACTGAAATTTTAAATATTTTTCTAATAGAGAAACTTAAACAAAATTAATTAAAATGAGATAAAATTATGTCCCCTCTCAAGACAGAGAGCACAAGGTCCTAAAAGCACTGTGTAATGTATTTGCTTACAGTCTGGCTTCAGGACTTAGGAATACTCTGCGATCCAGCCAAAAGCAAAGGAAACAGTAAGTGCCCTGTACTTTCAAAACACAGTTCATGTTTGGGAGGCCAAGACCAGTTTCTCTGGATAAATATTTTGAAGGTGCACTTTACTAGAACAGGCTTGAATTCGCTTCAAGAGTCTGAACTTTTAACAACCCAGAATTATTAAATTAGAGAGAAGAAAGACAGACTACTTTCAGGAGGTCTATTTCCTATTCAAAGTCATAAAATGCTCTAAATTAAGAAGGTGATTATCTTTCTGCTTCACACTAACAGCCACTCTTTGTGTCACTTCTTCCTTCACTGAGCTTTAAAGACTACAAACTGGAAAAGAAATTTGGCAAAACTGAAAAGCATGCTGTTGAAGGCCGCTTGAATCACTTTTCTGTTGGAATAAGGAGGTTGTTTTTTTTTTTATGAGGAATACAAACAGCATTAAAGCCACATTACTCACGGAAAAGTGACTTAATGAAATTTGGAAACATATTAGCATACAATTTGTCTTCCACATACACTTCAGTTCCTTGGATTATTAACTTTACTGCCAATCTAAGCATCTAGAAACTCAAAGTAAACCCTGGCAAGAAACTTCAGTATCACATTGAAAAGCTTTTGAGCTGTAGCTCATAGTCAAGTATCTTACCTGTAGTAGGCATTCTTACAGGACTGACAGCAAGTTATGGCGAGGGGTAAAAAGGCGGCAATGCAATAATCCAAGCAAATCTAATACTGAGGAAAATTAGGACAGAATGTACAAAAAGGGCATAAAAGGATGAAGGTTACTGGCACCAGAACCCTCAAGATAGCCCAATGTAACCCAGTCGTTTCACTTTTCTTGCAGTTACAGGATGTTATACCAGCTTCTGGGCCCAGGTTGCTGCAGAGTGATGTGTTTCACAGCTAAGTGAAAGCCAAGTGCAGAAGTTAAGTAGGGCACCAACTCAGCCAACAGCCACTTAAACAGGGAAATGACCATCACTGTGCTCCCTCTGGGACTCCCTCTTTGGGAAGGAAAACAGAGATCAACTAGATGCTCACAACAACTGAAGCATTCTGAATCTCCAGGGCAAGTACAGTGACAACTTCAAAGCAGGCCTGATGCCAAGCTTAGGGCAGGAAAGTTTCAGATCACACATTACTTAACTTTTAAAAATTAAGTGATCCAGCCATTGTTCCCTCTACTTAAAAACAGACTTATTTTCTTGTAGCTTGTAGAGTGAGAGAGAGGATTTATGCTACTATGAGCAGCTTGGGTGGCTTACGAAATAAAACCACAGAGGGAGTACAACAGGTCTAGCATCTGACCTCATGCAAGCTGGTGACATTTACCTCAGGAAAATTATACATTAGGATTCCAAAAGAAATCTGAATTTTATGATCAAGTTTTAGCCACAGCTCCTTTAATGCTTTTGAAGCTTTTTAATTAAAAAAACAATTAGAACTGAATAATGTCTGCTGTAGTTAAATGCCATGTGAACATGATGACTCAAAGCATATGGAAGAAAATGCATTGCACAGGATTAACAGCATTATGTTTTGTAGTAGTAGTCTGCCACATAACATAAAGGACACAGAATTACTATTACAAATACAACTCTTGAAGTGTTGTTTTCTAGCTGCTTTTTCTGCTATTAAACAAGCTACCAAAGAAACTCAACATCATAAAGTAATTTAATCTACTACAAGATGTCTTGAAACTACTGACACAGCAAAATTGGGATGAGTTTACTGTAATGGGTTTCTCTATAACAAAAGAGAAGGCTGGCCACTAATCCTGTGATCCTTGACTCTTGCTACTGTGAAATACACTCAGAGAGTAAGCAATTGCCAAGAAGGCACTGACAGTGTACAGTCCTCCAGTTAGGGTTAGAAAGTGGGAACACAGAGAGAATAAACTGCCTTTTCTGAGACGGAAGCACCCTTTATACAGGAGGAGACAAGAGAAAGAGCTCCATATCTCCTCAGAAGCAGTAGCACATATCTTACTTACGTGTGTTTTCATTTCATTAGCCACTGTCGTTGACATCATGACACAGCAGATAATAGTCACCAGGATGAAGTAAAGCGCATACATGAAGCGGGTGCTTGTTGACTGCTTTATCTTGGGGCAGCATTTGCAGCACAAGGAACAAGCAGCAGTACCACAGCAGCAGGCCAACTGGAAAGAAAGACAAAAATCCAAGTCAGTCCATTATCTCTAATAGGTTTCTATTGCAAAAGTCACATGGCAAAGCTTAGAGACTTCACACAAACTCCAGAACTTCTATAGTCATCTCTTTTTAGCATATCAGTATTTAAGTGGAAGAAGATCATACTCTTTAACAAATCCTTAGGTCTAAACACACCAGTTTCTAGTTTTCCTGCACACAAAAGATGAGAATGTGAAAGAACTGCTTCTGATTTCTTCACCCTACCCTCTGCCATTTCGGCACAGCTCACAGTCCTGGCATATTCCACAAAGCAGAACAGGCATTGCAGCAGTCAGTCTCTACTTCTTGTAATACTCAATTCCCCTCACACAGTAAAGAACCAAATCTGGAAGAGCACAGATTCAAAATCTGTTTGCTTTTAACACACAGAACAAAATAAATTTTGTTCATAGGACATGCAGGAGATGGGTTTTGTTTCAGAAGAAGCTGTATAGACTCTTCAGCAGAGTTTGTAGTAATAGGACAAGAGGCAACGTCTTTAAACTTAAAAGAGGGTAGGTTTAGGTGGGGTATAAGGAAAAAGTCTTTTACAGTGAGGGTGGTGAGGCCACAGGTTGCCCAGAGAAGTGGTGGAAGTCCTGTCCCTGGAGACATCCACGGTCAGGTTGAACAAGGCTGTGAGTGATCTGATGTAGCTGTAGGTGACCCTGCACATTGCAGGACTAGATGACCTCCCTCAGGTCTCTTCTAACTCTAAGGATTCTATGATTTTCAGTTCACTGGAGCCACACTGCAGTCTTAAAAGAAGTCTTTTTCCTGGTACACACACAGAATCATTATTTTGATAGAGTAATTTGTAAGCTACTGAAGATTTTAAGCAAATTGAGGATGGTGAAGAAAAGCTGCTTAAGCAACACCTTGGGATAGTTGCGCATATGGCTTTGTAAACAGGTAACAATTACAAAAACAAATAAGCAAAAATTGCATTTACAGTTCTAAATACCTTGTGTAGCAGAGAAAGCCCGGAAACACTTTGCTTATTGCAAGCAAAGCAAAAAAAGAAAAAAAGAAAAAAGAAAAAAAGCTGACACTAAAAGACCAAAACACAATGGCAAAATCTTATACTGAAGAAAGCCAGGAAGTCAAGAGAAGAAATATAAACTTACAGTTGCTCAGAAGTAGCTTCACAAAGATTAAATTAGTGATTTTCATCTTTGCAAAAAGAAGAGGTCAGAACGAATGCATAACACAACAAAAAGTAAAACAAATACCAACTCCTACTTCAGCTGATATTGCCTACAATATTTAAAATCTATTTGAGACAGAATTGTTTGTATGTTTTTTGTTTCCTTTCTTCCTGTAACTATGTGAGCTTCCAAGATAAAAAAGAAAAAAACAAAAAAAAAGCATTCTAAAAAACAAATAATTCCTTTATCCAACAGAGGAAAATGGAACTAAGCAAATCCTGTGAAGGACTTAGCTTACTTCCTTGCTGTTAACAGTATCACTGACTTCCAGAACAACTAGATTCACATTCCCTTTCTTCTACTTTAGGAGAAGCCACAGATAAAACTACAAATGTATGCATTATTTCTGTACACAAGGCAGCAGTGTCCTTGGCTGGGCCCTTCCTTGCAACAGGTATGAGCTTCATGTGGCCCCTTGTGTCACACGGCAGATGCAACCACAGGGGTTTCTGGACACCAGCAGACACCCAGGCACAAGGAACTGCTCCTCCAGGCCCTGCTGCAGATCGGAGCACCCTCATTCCCTGCACTCCTGATTTCATGCTGTTGGTGGCCAGCACTCAGTACAAGGACAGGCACTGGAGGTGTCAGGGGCTGTAGAATAAGTATGCCCATAGGCACATGTGCCCTGCAATTCCTCAGCCCTCTGATGGGATCATGGATGGTCAGAGGATCTCCCTGCTAGTTAGCAAACAGCAGCAGACATCTTTTCTTAGCCCTTGCCAGGGGCTTCAAAATGCACTTATTTGTCACCAGGGATATGCTGTAAACAGCAAACCCTGCATTTGAGTCATCTAGGCACAGCTGATTTACTTGATTGCACTTCTAAATGCCCAGCACCCACACAGATTTCCTTCTAGGACACACCCTCCTCTAGCAGCGAAGGCTGGCTGACCCAAGAGCAGCAGGCGTCCCATCTGTTTGTTTGCAGACCTGTGTCCAAGATGCTACTCACCAGTCTGGCCCCTAGACTGGTTGATCAAAGAGCACCTAATCATGCCGACAAAGAAGTGTCTTTAAAAGACTTCCAGCTTGCTATTTCCTTACAGCTATTATAGTTGCAACACCCAAGCTCAGATTTCCTGTCCTAAACCCCTGCCTCGCTCCACAGCGGCTGTGCAGCTCATGCAGCAAAACAGGGAAGTGTGATCCATTCTGCCATGCTCTGGGTTCACTGCTGCACCTCATGCCAGAGGAGACAGCAGCCTCCAAGCAAGCAGCTGTTGTAACTGCTGCTGCTGGGGAGCAGAAATCCTCCCAACAACACACGGAGCTTAAGCTGTGGGGGATAAACAGAACGGGCTCATGATGGCACCAAAGCTGGATATTAAAAGCACAATGGTCATAAGCACATCAGGCAAGTACATTTGGAGAAGACACTGCCAGCTGCGTGAAATTAAGTTAACTTTTACTGCATCAACTGCAAAACCAGGAAATAAATACAGCATAGTGAGCTATTTATTCAGCAAACAAATGGAAAAATAGTACTTCAAAACAAAAACATACCTCAAACACATAACCTATCCACCTCAGAATTATGAAAATAAAGAAGAAAAAGATTAAGACCAAAGGTTCCCTCAGTCAGTAATAGTCAGATCCAAAGTATCTAGGCAGTATTTCAACTGCTGGCTGTACTCACCGTACCATTAAAAACTATACTGAAGAATGGAAAAGTTACGCAGCTTTGGCGTTTTTAGGAGTGCAAGCAGAACATCATTTTCTTAAGTGCTACAAAGCTCTGCCAGTGAAACTCCATCCATGTACAGCAATGTATCTACTATTCCAGTCCTGGGAGCCCTCCAGTCCCAGGAACCTCTATTTATAAAGTAACAAATACTTAAATAGCATATATAGTTCACCAACACATTGCTTCTCATTATTTAGTGAAACTTTAATGATAGCTTCTAATAGTATGCATCCATCTTATTTCAGACAGACTCTGAATAGCCATGGAAACCATAGAAAGTTGGTTAGGTTGTTCAGCCACAGTCCCATATTTTTAAAAAGGAAAAAATAAAGTAACTCTGGATATGATTAACTACAATCCAGAGTGGGCCGCAATGAAATACGTGTTATCCAAAAATATATGAAAACAGTCTCTGTCCCAGAGAGCGAGATGCTGGCTGGCTGAGAGCCACTGACCCAAGAGGTTTCAAAGATGTTATCTTTGGATGGCAGACTTCAAAGTCCAACTCTGCAATGAGCTCTCTGTTCAAAGGCTGCTGAAATGCACAGCTGTACCACCACTGTCTGATGCCATGTGCCTTACTATGGGCACTGCTCGTCTCACCTCCTTCTGCCTTCAGACTGTAAGCACACAAGCCTCGGGAAACCTGGTCCTTCATAGCACTGTGACCCGTTCAGCACCTGGCTCCCAAAGAGCACCAGGCAGCAGCACTGGGAAGTCAGCTGCTGTAGCAGGAGTCTGTCACACTTGCAGTGGGGTCTGGCTTCAAATCTTACTGGTCCAAAGACTGCCACAAGTCAGGCAATTCCCAGCAGCTGTAGACAGCCGCGTGGGAAAATCTTCAGTTAAAAATATTCAAGCAAAGTTTCACAGGCATTTCTTCTGACCAGGTTGGCTCAGCAGCTGCTGCTGCCCCAGCCCCTCTCCCTGTCCAGTCACTCACCCCTCCTCCTGCAGTTGCACTGCAACAGCTGGCAGTGGGTAACCAAACAAAGGAGCTAGATGGTTAGAACACAAAAGAGGGCAGAAAAAATGCCTTATCAAACCCCCTCAGCTGCCTGACCGGATGTTCTGTGCAAGGGCAGAAACAATTCTTCCTCCCATCTGAGGGGCCAGCACACAGGAAGGAGGGCAGGGCAGAGGCGAGCTGTCCATACCGTTCCTGGTCTGTTACCCACACACTCTGCCCCTCTGAGCAGATATTTTGGTGGTGGGAGTTAAGGCTCCAGGTCTACCAAGCCATGCACCAGCTGCATGCTCCCTGCAGCAAGCATTCCACCAGCACACACAGAACATCTGGCCTGTATGCAAGCTTTGTTCGTGACAAGATCCACGCTGTGATCCAACCTGGTGGAATTAGAGAGGGAGGTAATGCTGAGCCCACACATATCTGTTTACACACACAACTGAGAAGTGAGGTGGACATGTCCTATCTATTGCATTTGTAGACACAGTAACATTTTTAGAAGGTATGTTCCAGAGATGTTTCCAAAAAAATCTTGAAGGTCATAGAAAATATGTTCCATACCCATTAAAAAAATGTGAGTATCCACGAGGAGTTTCAGGCCCACTGCCCAAAATAGCCTACGGTATTTTTAAAATATACAAGCCGCAGGGAAGTACCAAACTTGTCACAACAAGGCTCTCTTCCTTTCGGAGGACTTCAACAGAAATTGTGAAAATCCAAGCCAGGAAGAACATGTTAAAAACAAACAAAAAAGCATTCTTAAAAGAAACAAAGACCCAGCAGCGTTCCATTTCTTTCCTGTGAACAACCACCCGGCATCTTGACAGGGCAACATGCTTCCCAAATTGAAGAAGTCCATGTGAAGGGACTTAACAGGAAAAGCTTTATTACCATTAAGCAGGTATTATCACTGGCAGTGCTGGATGCATGGGGGTAGTCCTCCTATCATGCACAGCTTATACAAATCATCTTCAGTTTATATACATTACTTATGTGACATATCCAGAAGTTTTCCAAGAAGTATGCTACGTATGCAGAAGTTTCCCAAATGTTACATATTCAGTGATTGCCAATTGATTTGAAGAAGTAGAGCACAATGTATTTTGTAACTTCTTTTTAGAAACAGCTAACTTGAAAAACTAGAAATACTATACATTTTAATCGCATATTCTAGAAATATAGTTATTGAATTGTTGTATTATGTGATCAAATCTTGCTTGCAAAACTGTAATAGCTTTTAGATGTTGTGAATAGTATGGGTGTAGTAGTATAGCCTATAAAGGATGTTGTAAGGCTGTTCTGTTTTGATAAGTGAGGCAGAAAATTGCAGTAGTCGGTTAAACAGGAGAAATGTAAAAAGCCACAACATAGTGAAAGGGTATTGGGATAGAAAATCACAGGAGTCGGTAAAACAGGAGAAAAGTAAAAACATTATATAAAGAAAGAATACAGAACAGACCAAGAACTCTGATCAGACAGTGCAGAGCAAGTACTACAAATAAAGATGTTATGAAGAAAAAAGAAACTGGCCAGAGGGGAGCCCCTCCCAAAGAGGTTAAAGGTAGACAGCGAGGAAGATGACCAGCCTTCATCCAAAGACCACCAAGAGAAGCTCCCTCGATGGACAGTGCAAGAGCGAGGAGGAGGGACAGTTTGCATAGCAGTCCTTGGAAATCCATTGAATATGTATGGCCTTGGCTTTTATATGAAATGAGCTTTTGCTTGTCGGTGTGCAAGTTAGGTGGAGAGATCCCCCTTATATCCAGCTGTGTGCAATGCTGAATAAACACATCATAACTGCTTTATAACCTAACTCTGGGTTACACAGTTTGTTTCTGCACGTCATAAGAGACCCTCAGCAAAAGAAACACAATAATGAAAGCCAGGGCCTCCACACAAGGCTGAACTGTCTCACTCTGGGATTAGGCTGGAATGCAGCAGGCAGGCATCAAGATACTCCCCGCTATCCTCCTTATCCTCTACACCCCAGTATATATCATTAAAAGACAGGTTAACACCCCAGTACATATATATCATTAAAAGATAGGTTGCCAGATGTATCCCTATCCAAGGACAAGCAGATGTTCAAAAATAATGGTCAAGTGCTAAGTAAGCCAATGTTACAATTTTGGTACCTATAAATTATTTATAATAAGCAACCTTCTACGAAGCATGCATCAATAAAGAAAGTTCATCTAGAGGACAAGCGAGGACAAAGTAGAAGTCTGTTGGTTGGACTGTAATGATGCTAAAAGGACACAGAGATCATGGAATAGAGACTGGAGACCTCATTAATCACTACCTGAGACTGGCATGTATATAATTATCGTCTCACACGTAACTGATGAATATGTACTATCTGTGGAAATACAATGATCTCTGAATCATGTAATCTTTGAAGCGGTTATGTTGGAAATACACCCAAGTGCTTCCCTGCACCGCTAATAAAGAATACCTGACTTAACGGGAAGAAAGCATTGCTGTTAAGCTTCTTCTACACATCAAGTTCTTTGATTCACAACCTGTATCACTTCTAAGCAGGACCTCCTATTTCCTTCGTACGAAGACTCAGCAGAGCTTCCTTATCTCCTTGGTTCAGAGACACAGCTCTTTCTGGTATCTAAACAAAATGGCAGGGCAGGGTTATCCATCAAGGAACACTAGCAAAGATAAGTATATTGATTCAAAGAAATTGATGTGTAAAAACTTAACAGCAAAGTTTTGTTACCGTTAAGCAAGGTGTTTTTTATTGGCAGTGCTGGTGTAGCATTGAGATAACTCTTCAAGAACGCTCCAGCAGTTATCATTCATGAACAGGTTATATTTTCACACATATTACACATTCATTACATTCCCAAATTCATTATCCTGCCCAGCCTCAACAACTGCCTAACAGTTTTGCCTCACAGACTGCCTTACTTGGCAATCTTCAATGTCATCAAGTGTCATTCTAGCACGATGACGGACCACTGTTCGTCCCTGGGGTTGCTCACTTCCTCCCAATACTTCTTTTGTCCCAAAGATTGCTGTGGAAGTCTCTGCACACAAACATCTTGATGCTGTCTGTCACATTTTAGTCTTCCTGCTGTTGTTTCTTTTGCCTTGTTAAAGCAGAACAGCCTTACAACGTCTCCCCATCCACAATGCTACATACAACTATCATCCACGGCATTACAGGCTACTGCGGCGTTGTAAGCAAGCATTATGCACATTATACAAAAATTCGGTGGCTATGCTTGTAAGGATATATTAACAGAATGTTTTGTGTAATGACTTCTTCAAATAATTCCTGACCATGCCACAGAGCTGAGGAATGTGCTGCGCTGAAGCTTCTTTTCAGTGGGGCTGACAGCAGCTCAGCCTTCATACAGTGATTACCTGACCACTAGCATTACTCTGGCTGTAGGGCTTGCAGATAATGAGATCATCAATCTGTTAATGTCAGAGTCTATCAGAAACTCCCTGACAACTGCTCACCGTGTCAGGAAGATGCAGATTGAACCAGGAACAGTGCTGGGCCAGCATGGCTCACACTGAGCTTCAGGAAAAAGCAAAAAAGCAAGCAAACCATTTTGCTAGCACACTTGTTGAAGAAGAGGTACACGATACCAGTTAGCCTAAGCTCCAGAGGCAGGATTAGTGAATCCTTCTTCTGCTACATGTACATCTTGCAAAAACTTTTCCAGCTGGCTTCATGGTTACGTGGCGTATGGTTTGTCCTTGTAAAACTGAAGCTTTATTTTGTTCTTTGCACACCTGAAATGTCTTTCCACTTCTGCTTTAGTGACCAGGTGGCTCAAGACAAGAGGGTCAGCAACCAGTACACCAGTTAATCAACTAAGAGCCTATTTTTAGGTGCACACCTCACACTGCAAGTTGTACCAAAATTACAACCAACTCCTGACACGTCCGTTGCTTCCTGAGGCCTTCTTGCCCTGAACTGAGGCAAAATGGAGGCTTATGCCTTGCACCATGGGGCAGGGTGACCATACGGCCATACAGTAAGAAACAGACTAAAGCCTACCAGAGGAAGCAGTGTCTGGGACAGCGACACCAACAGCTGTAGCACAGGCAGGCTGTTGACAGATGCCTGTGGAGTGGAAGTGAAACACTTGGCTGGACTGGTTTGCTTTTGTCTCCGCTCAAACGGTACTAAGCAGTGACTCAGCTCAACATTAGCAAATAACATCACTTCCAAATTTCTGAATTAAAGACTGGCCAACTGCTCTTCTCCTGAAGGTTATGGAAAATTCAAGGCAATTGTTTAGTCTGACCTGAGCATTGCAGCGCATCTCACCACCCAGTCCCCTACTAGCATTGCTATTACTCAGTTATTAAATTTAACACAGAACATCTCAAAGGAGATGGGTAGTCCATTCCTCACATCTCTGATTAAAAAGAACAAGGAAAAAAAATTGTCTGCTATAGTTCCCTCGTGCTCAGTGAGGCATTCCACACTAGCTCAGAGTGTCTTGTAAACTACAGAAGCATAGAATGGCTTGTGTTGGAAGGGAACCTCAAAGTCCATCCAGCCCCAACCCACTGCCACCCACTAGAACAGGCTGCCCAAGCTCCTATCCAGCCTGGCCTTGAAACTGGTCCTTTCTTCCTGCTCGCAAAAGAGGGAACCCAAACCATCTACCCCAGATTTCTCATTCAAAGGCGCTAAGACATTTCCTACCAGCAGCGTAAGGTTGTGTTTCTCTCTGGATCCCCTTGCTTCCCCAGCACCTCCTTCCCAGACAAAGAGATGCGAACTGCACCTCAACCTGAGTGCCTCTCACAGTAAAAGAGCTGCCAAGAGAGTAGCTGGCCAGTGAAAGTCTTAGTACCAGTGGCAATGTCTGTTGACAATTTGAGGCTGTCATTTCATATAGCAAGCATGTTTTCTTCTTGGTATCTCCCCTATCTGAGACCAGGAGTGTGGCAGCACAAAGACACAGTGTGGTGCGTCACTGGTCACAGAAAGAGCTAATCAGTGTTCCACAGGAGTGAAAAAGCAGTTAAAATGAAATTTCTTCTTGTGGTGATTTACAAGCATGTAGCTGGAACAGCTGCTTCACTTCTGAACAAATGGACAGCACTGAGCTATCCCACAAAGGTGCTGTGCCTTTAAAAAGCACTTTTGCTATTGAGTTCTAGTCCAGATTTTAAGGGAGAAAGAGATTCTGGCACTTCATGTAAAGTGATAAAAGACAATAAGCTGGTACAAAAGATTAACTACTTCTCACCATTATCTTACATTAAAAACCAAAAACCAAAACAAAAAAACACAAAACAAAACAAAGACAACAATCTAAGCACTCATGCTAAAGACATTCCCGTTTTTATCAGAGTGAAAACAACCACCTGCACACCCATTTCTACGCAGACCGGTTCAAAATGGAGCCTGCTCACATCTCCCAGTCTCCTACTTTCTGATCAGCATTTTTAAAATACCATTACAATGACACCTTCAGAAGTATGTTGACTAGCACTCCCAAACCACTTCTTTGCAAGTGGCAGCAAAATCAAGACAAACATGAGTTTGTCTCTTCTCTAGTCCCAGAAACTGCTAGGAATGGTTCCTATTAAAAACTTGCTTTGAGAGGTGACACGCTGACACGCTGGCACGTTTTGGGTCAGTTCTACTGCACAGAAAAAAAAAACGCAAAAAACTTCTCACAAACAGGTGGTGAACTCTTTTATATGTTTAAATATTTGTGCATGTGCTGTCTCTAACTGCAAAGAGTTCCAATCACAAGCTGCAAACAACACCAGTCCTAGCAAGTTATGAAAGTGAAATTGCCAGGTATGTCAGACTCAGAACAAAAGCAGTGCCATGTTCCAATCACAGCTGTTGTGACAAATGCTGCACCAAAAATCTGCACATCCCTGTCACCCTGTGCCTTGCACTGCAGCACAACACAGCCTGCAGACAGCCCTGCACTTGAGCTGCAAAGAAGTGACATGGAGGACGCATTCAACAATACAGATTAAGACTCAAGTTAATGAGCCTAAATGAGAGAGGTCATTGTCCTTCCACCACAGCAACTCAAGGACATCCTCCCTCAAAACAAAAGTGCTCAGATTGATGGTGTTGAAATCTGTTTCCTAGGTGACCTGAACAATGCAGCAGGCCAAAGCCAGTGGTCAGAATGGTCCAGCACGTCCTAGAAATATAGAAACATTTAACATGTCAGGACATACTATAGCTCAGTACAGCAAAGAAAGAAATTGAAGCGTTATTAACTCCTATTTAAGAAGAGCCCTGGAAACAACCCGAAGCCCAGGCACCTTCACACAGCCAAGCTGCAAACCTGGCATGTGCCTGGGATGGCAGCAGTCACCTGCTCCAGGCAGGAACTCCAGCTCACACCCATACTTACCGCAAAGGCTTTCACTCAGCTGTTGCCTAAAGCAAGCACATCCTGCACTGGCAACTGTGAGTACATCCTCTGCAACGACAGTCCCAGTAATGAAAAAAACACCCTGGAATAATGATGTTTGTGAATAAAATAAAAGCAGCATTAGGATGCAAATCCTCTTCCAGAACAGTACCACCTTGCCTTGGAAGCTGCATGCTTATGCAGTCCTCACTCTGCAGCTGTACCACTACTGTTATAAATGCCCAACGTGCAATCAGAGTTTTTGGAATATNCCCTATTTGTGCCTTGGTGCACTCCAGACCGGTCTTTGCAAGGTCTGCGTTAAAGATGCTTACCTCTCACTCCTTGGTGTGAGGAATTTGCTTTCTTTGTTTTGCAGGGTTAGTGTTTGAAATGCAGATAGAGTTCTGTTCTTAGTTCATCCTTCCATGCCTTACAAGGAAATTTTACTCCTTTAAATAACTTTATATGCCAACTGGAATTAAAGCCAGTTTAAAAGTACTGTGTCAGCAGCTTTGACTTTTATCTTTTGACACGAATCACCTTTGCAAGTTTCACACTACTGATGTTTACGCTGTTTCTTTAAGCACACAGCACAGTCAGCTGACAATGTGGGATGCAAGAGGAAAAAAAATAAAAAAATAAATAAAATAATGAAGCAGGAACGATAAATTAAGCAGGAATGAGAAAGCGTATTGTCTGCTTCAAATCACTGCCAGGGAAGGGATTACTCTGAATTTAAGCTAGCAGTGCAAACATAAGATAATACAACGCTTACATGACCTCACTGTCTTTTGGTTGTTTTCAGCTCCCTTTCCAATCACTCTTGGATCCATCAGCAAATTTTACCCAGCTATGAGAGGGTGATAGGGCCTCAAAGATATTACTTTCTCACAATTTTCATGAAAATAGGCAGAAGGGCTAACTGAGAAAAATGACGTCTGAGCCCTGAACAAAGACAAGGCTTTTGTATTTACTAGAAGAGGAAATCAATGTATGATACTAACCTCAACACACAAAGCTATAGGAAAGCACACTTTGTTAATTCTCTTGCTTAGGAAGCTGCTTGCTCTAAAGTAGAACTTCCACATTTTTACAAGTGGGGGGAAAAGAGGGAGAAGTCCCTGCTTTTCAGTAGCATACCTGTGGTAACACAAACCAGACCTCAGGTAGTTAGCTGTCCCTTCACCCACGAGTCATTGTGTGTCCCTCCCTGCCCCAGAGGCCCTGGATTTGAATATAGCTTTTTATTGTCTTTTTAAACCCAAGTTAGAGACCTGGGCATAAAAGGAAAAAATCATGTTCTACTTATGGCACATCTCACTGTGTTTACTACTTGATATGATTTCAAGCACTCAATAGCACTAAAGACAGCACTTGAGATTTAACAGACCTACAAAAATAGCTCTGAATGCTTCATAAGCTCTAATAACTACCAATTCTAATTGAAAAATCCATCTTCTTTGGCAAGCCAGCTGCAGCACACTGCCCCCTACAAACTGAACAGTAACTATTTAAATTACAAATAAACTTTGGGGGAAAAAAAAAATCTTATTCATTGTAATAAAGATTTTCCGCAACAGCTGGTTTTCTTAACCATGATCTCAACTTGATTCTCTTGAGAATAACTACTGAAGAAAAGCCAAATGTAAAATCCTGTTTCCTGTCAATTTAAGCAGATGTTTTTATGTAATCAAAAGCATTGTGGAGGTCTAAGCTAGACTGTACTCTTGCTACGTCCCGAAAATGGGTCTACCAAAGAAACATCTACTGAAGAAAAAACACTAGCAAACCTATTGCAGCAGAAGCACCTTAATGCTGCCATTTTCAGCAAAAGTCAGCTTGCATGTTATATGACAAAAGCAGCTGTTAAAACTAAAGTTTGTCAGCAGCCAAGTTCCTTGAGAGCAAGTTCCATTGGTCCACTTGGCAAGGATGCAAGTCACACAGTGATGTTAATTAACATTATTGGAAATAATTTTTAGTGCAAAATCAGCATAACCTAAGTACACTGAAGTTTGGCAGCTAGCCACTGTATGCTTTAACAACAGGAATTTGGCCTGAGAAACCTGAATAAGCTTATTCAGACAGGCATCATCAACTAGACATTGAGTACAGTTTGGTCCAAACCCAAAAGAACTGATAACTCATTGTCTGCTTCATATTAGAAGAGTTTGCTGGCACTCTGAATGGAGAAAATCGATAGCCAAGTGATACTAACTCACAACAACATTTTGGTATTGGCTGCAGACAATAGCATGCGATACTTGCACTTTCCCAGCACACAAGAAGAACACCAAACCTCACAGTCAGTTCTTGCAGAGCAGATCCACAGAAACACAGCACAGCAGAGGGTGCAGAGCATAAACACTTCCTAACAACGACAGGAAAAAAAAACCCAAACCACTAAAAATAAACACATACCATGGGATATCAGACCCATCAAACTAGTATTTCTTAGACAGGAAGGAGAGACCAGCGTAAGGGCTGGTTTTCAGAACCTATAGCATAAAGTCCCATCTTTCCTCAAGCACTTACTTGCTGTTTCTGTAGGCAGGTTATATCTTGGAGAATACATAAGGAGAGGCCAAATTCCTCCCTGATTTTCCAGCTTGACTAACAATACTCGTAAAATGCCTGGAGGAGTTGGGCTGAGAGAGAGGAACTTCTCTCTCTTTTATTTTTATTTCTGTGTATTAATTACACTACACCTTCATCCTCTGCTCCATCAAGGTTGGGTTTAATGCAGTTCACAGACAATTTTCCCTTTAAAAAAGTTACACTGCACACTACTGAAACATGTTTTATATCATTTATCATCTTAACCTGTAAAAAGGTTATTCACACTACATTTGCTGGTGTAAATCCAGCAACATGCCGTATTTAGCACGGATAGGTCTCACATCAAAAATAATGTTTCATCCAGCAGAATACACCTCCCCAGGGTATTGTATAATTTTGGCACTACGAGTGCTTCCACTTCAGGGCTTTTGCTTAGGCTCCAAAATTATGAAGGAGTTCAGTTTCTTTCTAGACTCTGAAGTGACACACCAGTGTCAATATACAACATTAATACACTAGTAGATAATACCACACAGGATTTCAAGACTGGTTTTAAGAATTCTTTGAAGTTCAGCTCTGCTAGGCGAGCCATTCACCATATGAGCCTCAACGTGTTTTTCTCCTTTTGGTTTTAAGTTACTCCTCCAAGAAATACACCGAAAATAGCCAAGAAGACATGAACAGTTAGGAACCACCTAACTGTTTCTCCTACCAGCATTCAGTTCCCTACATTCCATGGAAAAGACCAGGCAGATCCAAAACTTGCTTCACATGCTGCAAAAATGCAGGCAAGGCAGCAGCCCAGGAGCCCTTTCTTTAAGGGGAGCGTTCCCAAATACACTTTCTGCTTGCACCCAAGACTTCTTGGTGCGGTGCAGCGCTTTCGTTTGGAGGACAGGTGTGTGGAGGCATGCACGACAGTCCTACAGCCTGCACTGCAGGACTGCAACAGCCACAGGACCAGATCTAGACTGGGTTCACAAGCTGCTGGCACAGGCTGGGGTTCATTCCCAGACGGCTCACACAAAAGCAGAAGAACAATTAGAAGCTGAGGACGGGCAGTCACCAGTGCGGCAATACCAACAGAATTTGGACCTTAAGGCGTTTGAATACGTAAAAGGCTGTTGTAAAAAAAAAAAAACAGAATTAGCCTGCCTTTGTCAGGACAAGCAGTAACGGGATTAGGGAAAAATAAGCAAAGAATAAAGCGCTCGAGGGCTGAATGCAGTCTAACAGCCTAAAGGTAAGGGGTACAGCGGCAGTCCTTCCCTGCAGCAGATCTGGACGGGGCCTCGTGCAGCCCCTCCAGTCCCATTCCGCAGCCCTTCACCCGCCAGAACGCTGCAGGTGGGCAAACCGGGGCACGCCGGCTTCAGGACCCCATCGATGCCGAAGGGCGGGCGCCCAGCAGCTCCCACCGCGCCGGCACCTGCCGAACCCGTTCCGAGCGCTGCCGCGGGAGGACCCCTTCCTCGCGGCGGCCTGGCGGAGGGCAGCGCGGCCCCGGGGCTCCCTCCGTCCGCCCGCGGTCACCGGCTGCGGAGCGCTTCCCCGGCTCCCCGCTCCGCAGCGCCTACAGCCGCGCTGTCCTCCCGAAATTCACAGCGACGCACCCGGGACACTTGCAAGACGCGGTTTTTTCCCTGCCACCGACGCGCAGAGCTGTTACAAAGAAGCACCTCTGCGGCGAAAGGCAGGACAGGGAGCCAGGTGCCCGAAGCGGGCCGGCTCCCTTCGGCTGCGGGCAACGACGCACCTCGCGCCGCTTCCCCCCAAAGCTTTGCTCCGCTCCGCTGCGCTCCGCCGGCGGGGCATGCCCGCGCAGGACGCGTTCCCGAGCCCTACCTGGCCGGCGCAGCAGGGCGCGGACATGCCGGCGGCGCGTCGGACTGCCTGGCTCGCTCGCTCACAGCAGCGCGGTGCGAGGCGGCCGCCCCATGCGGGTGCGCTCTGGGCCGGGCCGCGCAGGGTACCGCCGCGAACGGGCGGGGCCGCACCGCCGCTGCCCTCGGCCCGGCCCCGCCGCGCGGCTTCCGCTGTCGTCAGGCGTTGAGCCGCGGGCTCTCGGTGCGCGTCGGCGGGGGGGAGGCCTGCTCGCGGCGCCCCCCCCCCGCGCCGNAATGTTTTGTTCAGTATCTGTTTAATGGAGTCCAGTATGGTGCTAATGTGTCACTGAGGATTTAGAATCATAATTATATTAAAGTGGTTAGGGGACCCTAAAAAAACCCAGTTCTAACCTTGCGCTGTGTGCTGGGCTGCCAGCCACCAGCTCAGGCAGCCTGGGGCCCCATACAATCTGGACTTGAATGCCTCCAGGGATGGAGTATTCGCAGCTTCCCTGAGCAGCCTTTGCTGGTGCCTCACTGTGCTCTAAGTAAAGAATTTCCTCATAATCTCTAACTTAAATCTCCCCTTTTTTAATTTAAAGCCGTTACCCCTTGCCCTATTGCTGAGTCCCTCTTCAACATTTTTGTAGCTCCCCCTTAGGAATGGAAAGCCAGTAGGTCTCCCAAGAGCCTTCTCTTCTCCAGGCTGAACAAGCCCAGCTCCCTCAGCCTTTCTTTGTAGGAGAGGTGCTCCAGCCCTCTGATCATCTTTGCTGCCTCTTCTGAATCTGCTCCAGCAGCTTCTCATCTTTCTTGTGCTGGGACCCCCAGAGCTGTACACAGTACTGCAGATGGGTCCTCACAAGGGCTGAGTAGAGGGGGACAAGCACCTCCCTCAGAGATCATTCTTCTTTTGGTGCAGCATGGTTGACTTTCTGGACTGTAGGCACATACTGCCAGCTCAGTCAATTTTTCATCCACCAATATCTCATTTCCTCCCATGTGACTGCACTCCATGCATTCATTCCCCCAGTCTGCACTTCAGACTGACTTGACCCAGAAGCAGTCCCTAGCACCTAGCCTGATGAGGTTCACGCAGGCCCAAATCTCAAGCCTATCCAGGTCCCTTTAGGTGGTATTCCGTCTTCTATCATGTCAGTGGCACCATTCAGCTTCCTGTTTTGTGTAAACTCTCTAACAATGTAGTCATTCTCCTGTTTATGTCATTAAGATGTTAAAAAGTAGTAATTCCAGTATCAACCCCTGAGGGACATTGTTTTCGCTGATTATCACTTGGATGTAGAGCTGTTAACTGTGACCCTCTGGCTGCAGCTGCTGGACCAGTTACTTATCAACAAAACAGCCCATCCACCAAATCCATCTATCTCCGATTTAGAGACGAGGATATTGTGGCACGTCCTGTCGAATGCTACCTGAGACTGGTAATCTCAAATCAGTATGAAGCTATCAACATCACTTTGTGGACAATTTTACATTTGAAAGCATCTCTTGGTAGTTGTTTGCCTTTGAAATCCAGGGCTAAGGAATGTTAATTATCTGAAGACTTGGCCTGTAAGCTACTCCAGCTTGGTACAGGAAACTGGGAGGTGATATGATACCATTGTATCCTGTGAAGACAAGATACAAGCTGGCACCCTGCTTCCTCTTATATGCTATCTTAAATTTGTAAAACCTTCAAGTCGGGAACAAGGAAGGTCCTGCTGAGATCCCTAATCCAGAAGCTGGCTCAATGACTTTGGACTATAAGTAACAGTCTCTAGAGTCATAATCAACTGAACAACACAACCTCCAATGACCCATCGCTACTGACACCAAGACATCAAGACATCACTGCATCTAGGAATGGTGAACTGCTTTGCTTTGCTGTGTTTATATATCTGTCTGTCTCTCTTTCCCCTTTTTCTGTTTTTTTTTTTTTTTATCTTCTTTTATTCCTTTACTCTTCATAGTAGCCATTGCTTAAAATTGTCTTACCTGTAGTGCTTATTAAACATAATTAGCCAGTTAGCCAATTTCACCTTCAAATTGTTGTTAGTTGTTAAGAAGACTCTCAATAAATTGATGTGTATTACTCCTCTGCATCATGGAGGACTCACAGTAGCTATCCCTTTCTGACTAGGAGAGGCACAACTCAGGAGATTTCCTAGGAAAAGATTCACTTCCCCCAAGACCCTCTGAGTGGGAAGAGGCAAAGGCCTTACAGAAGTCTGGGTAAATTACACCATTTGCTCTTCTCTTGTTGACTGATGCTGACACACCATCACAGAAAGCCACCAGATTGGGCAGGCATGATTTGCCCTTGGTAAAGCCATGGTGGCTGTCTCAGATCAAATCTCTGTCTTCCACACACAGATACCAAGTTCCAGAATGCTTCTGAACTTTTTTTCTTTTTTTCATTAAAGTAACAGTATCCCACTACTTACAGTGTTAAAGTAACCATAAGAGGTGGGATGTACTTATTTAATTCCCTAACATCTAATGTCATTCTCCATGACCCATTACTCTTTTTGACAGACCAGTCTAGATTGTTCAAATCTGTGGTAGTTAATTTTAAAACTCCTGCATCCAACAAATCTTCAGTTATCTGTGATATCTCTTCATGCCCCCATGGAATTCTGTATTATTGTGACTAATTTGGTTTCAGCAGGAATATGAACAGAGGTGTTTTTACTTTTGCTACTAAGACTGTCCCAATACTGATATGATTTTTCACCCCAAACTGGTACTGACCATCTGGGAGATTCAAAGTCAGACCCTTCAAATTCCCCTTCTTCTCCAGAACAGCTAGTCCACTCATGGGGCATCCTCCATGAGCAGATGTGAAGTCCTGCTGAGGCACCAGAAGAGGTGCCGTAGGGTTGAGTTGTTCCTGGATCTTTTGCTTTACAATTCTGCACTTTCTTGGTAGATTTATTCAACCCTCTCTGTTTATATATCCTCCATAATTTGTGTGTTGGAAAGCCATCAATCTTACCACTAGACATACCATCTCTTAATGAAGCTGCAAATATTTTTTCTCCAAGAAATCCTATATTCACTGCTCTTAGGATTGTCTTGAGTATCCTGGTTTCCTGAATTTCCCCAGAGACTCCATTCTCCAAGGTCATCTAGATACTGTATTTTTTCAATTATCTCATCAAGGAGATTTCCTGCCTCGTTATGTTGTAGTCACATTTTTATATGCTGGTGGAACACTTTTAATTAATAATAATAATTTATCATACAAACAGAGCATTCCACATCATAGTATCAGCATCTCCTATAAAAATGGCCAATTTCATCTTTTCTTGCTTCATTTGTTGTACACAGTCTCGGAGAGTATACCACTGATGTTGAGATCCTGGCCAATCATATTCTGTAGGGTAAATAGCATTACATTCCTGAGCTGCTGAGACTAACAAATCAGTATCATAAACATTATTTCAAAATGCATCTTGCACAAAGGAATCTGAACTCACAATTAAAAACTTTTTAGAATCCCCAGTCCATAATCCTGTTGCTCCCTGATCATGCAGACAACCATCTGGGAGAACAGAGGCTCCTCTGATGTTTGTTTGAACTTCTCAGTTATCACATTTACTTCAAACTGAATATAATCCTCTATCACATCCTACCTCATCTGTTGCCCATTAGCATCTAATTCCATTTTTTGTCTTCATGAAGGTTTCACACCTACAAACTCATCTAGGGGCCCAGCATCATCAGAATCCATAGAATCCCAAGTATTTCTATCCCACCTGTTGGGATCCCACTGTACATGTGCTTCTGCTAGCACTAAATGCACATTTCTATGATTCACTCATTCTCTTTTTCTTGTATTTGTACTGCACAATCCAAACCGCAGTCTTTTCGGCTACAGTCTGATAAGTGTACAACTTACTGACAAGCAACTGTATTTTGACACTGTAACATCACAGTTTGATTCCACAGTTCACAGAGCTGTTGCGCCATGTGGGAGCATTCTGATAACTGCTCTTTCTGTTGGTGCTGTTTCCTGCATGCTGTTAACAGAATCCACCTCCATCTTCCCATACATTTTAATATATCCAGTAATTCAACTGACTTTCCGTTGTTCACACCTCCAGCCCACTCGAGAGCCAGTGAAGTACAGGAAAGGTCTTTCACCTGGGGATTTCAGATGAAGCTGAAATTTATTGTAGTGTTTTGTTCTGATCCTGTCTGTGATGTCAGTTTATGTCAATTTATGTTTTGCCAATGGACAGGGTCAGCATAAAGGATAAAAACACCACCTTAAAGAATGAGTTTATCTTTACTTCTATTTAAAGCAATAAAATTGTAAGTGAAATGATAGAGCAGGAATAAAACAAAACAAAGTAATGCACCTAATTCTTACTACTGCTGCTACTATTACTAAGATTAACTACAGTGATTAAGAAAGATATATCATTGATTGCTCTAATACTTTACCATCACCCCGATCCGTAATTGCTGGGGAGCCCTGGTTACAGCAAGGATATGGAGAACTTTTCTGAGCAACTGGAAGGTCCTAAGCTGTTTGTCCACTTGTAGGTGAGGTCTCCAAAGTAGCTGCTAAGCAGACCAACTTTCATATAGATGAATAAACAAGCTTACATAACTTCAAATGCAGAAACATCTGGTTTCATCCTTTTGGATTCCACCCAACGCCTAGGCAGTGGTCAAGGAGGAACCAGGGGAGTTTCTCTATCTATTTGGACTTTAACCACATGTTTCTCAGCAAGGTCAGATGTCTGGTTTCAAGGTCTTGCAACATGCCCCTAAATAAAGAAAGATCCACTAACTGTTATTGTTACACAGAAAGTGTTACAACAGATCTCTATGAATTGGCATCGAAACATATATTCATAAGAAAATAGCAAAATAGATAAAACTTTCACTGTATGTGTGGTGTAGTGTTTGGTTGTGAGATTCCTCTAGAGGTCAACTTCGGTTCAGGGCCTGTTGTTCAGGCTTTAGTACTTCAGGCCTTTCAGCTTCTAAAGGGGGGCTATAAGTAAGAAGGAAACAGACTCTTTAGTGGGATCTGTTGTGATAAGACAAGGGAAGGCATCCTAGACCAGGCTGGGAGAGGTTCCGAGCAACCTGATCTAGCTGTAGGTGTCCCTGTTCATTGTGGGGGAATTGAACTAGATTACCTTTAAAGGTTCTTTCCAGCTCAAATGATTTCTATGATTGTATAATCTCCTCAGGCACAGAGATGAGGCTGACCAATTGGTAGTTCCCAGCATACTCCTTCATACATTTGTAAAAATGGGAGTGATATTTCCTTTTCTTTCCAGACACTAGGGACTTCACCTGACAGCCATGATTTTTCAAATATGATGAAGAGTGGTTTGGCAACAACATGAGCCAGTTCCTTCAATACCCTGGGATGCATGCCATTAGGCCCTATAAACTTACGTATGTTTAGGTTCATCAGGTGTTCTCAAATCCAATCTTCACTCATAGAGGGAAGTGATTAGTGCCCTTAGTTCCTCCTGTGAGGTTAATGGACTTTAGAGTTGTGGGAAGACTGCCAGTAAAGAGAGAAGCAAAAATGTTTTTGAGAATCTCAGCCTTCTGTGTGTCTGCTGTCAACAGTTCATTCCTCTGGTTTACCAGGGTGGTACACTCACTTTAGTATTTCTTTTTTTTCTGACCAATGACAGGGATCTCCTCAAAAGAGTGCAGTGGAGGGCTACAAGGATGATAAAGGGCGTGGAAAACCTCCTTTATGAGGAAAGGCTGAGACACCTGGGTCTGTTCTGCCTTGAGAAAAGAAGACTCAGAGGGGATCTGATCCACATGTATAAATATCTCAGGAGCAGGAGGCAAAGGGACAAGGCTGGACTCTTCTCAGCTTTGTGTGGCAATATGACGAGGGGAAATGGCCACAAACCAAAGCACAGGAAGTTCTGCACAAATGTGCATGGGAACTTCTTCACAGTGCAGTGACAGAGCACTGGCACAGGCTGCACAGAGAGGTGGTGGAGTCTCCTTCTCTGGAGACGTTCCAGACCCACCTGGACGCCTACCTGTGCAACCTGGGCTAGGGAGCTGCTTTGGCAGGGGGTTGGATGAGATGATCTCTGGAGGTCCTTTCCAACCCCTACAATTCTGTGATTCTGTGTATCTGTAAAATCCCTTATTATTCTTTGTATCCCTTGCCAAGTTCAGTTGCATCTGTTCCTTGGCTTCCCTGATCCCATCTTTGTACATTTGTACGGAATCCCTATATTCTTCCTAGACCACCCATCCCAGCTTCTGCTGCCTGTACTTTTCCTTCTTATCCCTCAGTTTGATCACCAGGTCTTTGTTCCACCATGCTGGCCTCCTGCTTCCCCTGCTTGATTTCTTAAATATGGAGAGCTCTGTGAAAAGAGTTCTTAAAGAGCTATCAGCTCTATAATTTAGTTCCTTTATCCCTAGTGCTAATTTCCAGGGGATCTCATCTACTAATTCTTTAAAGAACTGGAAACATGCTCCCAAAAAATTCAAGGTCCTGACTTTACCCTTTGCCAGCCCCATGTCCCTCAAGATCATGAACTGCACCAGGGCACGATCACTGCAGCTCAGACTGCTTACAGTTTTAACCCTTCTAATTATTCCATCTGTTGGTGAGCACTGGGTCCAGTAATGCTTCTCCTCTGAATTTCTCAGCTTTTTATACAATTCCAGGCTANAACAACATGAGCCAGTTCCTTCAATACCCTGGGATGCATGCCATTAGGCCCTATAAACTTACGTATGTTTAGGTTCATCAGGTGTTCTCAAATCCAATCTTCACTCATAGAGGGAAGTGATTAGTGCCCTTAGTTCCTCCTGTGAGGTTAATGGACTTTAGAGTTGTGGGAAGACTGCCAGTAAAGAGAGAAGCAAAAATGTTTTTGAGAATCTCAGCCTTCTGTGTGTCTGCTGTCAACAGTTCATTCCTCTGGTTTACCAGGGTGGTACACTCACTTTAGTATTTCTTTTTTTTCTGACCAATGACAGGGATCTCCTCAAAAGAGTGCAGTGGAGGGCTACAAGGATGATAAAGGGCGTGGAAAACCTCCTTTATGAGGAAAGGCTGAGACACCTGGGTCTGTTCTGCCTTGAGAAAAGAAGACTCAGAGGGGATCTGATCCACATGTATAAATATCTCAGGAGCAGGAGGCAAAGGGACAAGGCTGGACTCTTCTCAGCTTTGTGTGGCAATATGACGAGGGGAAATGGCCACAAACCAAAGCACAGGAAGTTCTGCACAAATGTGCATGGGAACTTCTTCACAGTGCAGTGACAGAGCACTGGCACAGGCTGCACAGAGAGGTGGTGGAGTCTCCTTCTCTGGAGACGTTCCAGACCCACCTGGACGCCTACCTGTGCAACCTGGGCTAGGGAGCTGCTTTGGCAGGGGGTTGGATGAGATGATCTCTGGAGGTCCTTTCCAACCCCTACAATTCTGTGATTCTGTGTATCTGTAAAATCCCTTATTATTCTTTGTATCCCTTGCCAAGTTCAGTTGCATCTGTTCCTTGGCTTCCCTGATCCCATCTTTGTACATTTGTACGGAATCCCTATATTCTTCCTAGACCACCCATCCCAGCTTCTGCTGCCTGTACTTTTCCTTCTTATCCCTCAGTTTGATCACCAGGTCTTTGTTCCACCATGCTGGCCTCCTGCTTCCCCTGCTTGATTTCTTAAATATGGAGAGCTCTGTGAAAAGAGTTCTTAAAGAGCTATCAGCTCTATAATTTAGTTCCTTTATCCCTAGTGCTAATTTCCAGGGGATCTCATCTACTAATTCTTTAAAGAACTGGAAACATGCTCCCAAAAAATTCAAGGTCCTGACTTTACCCTTTGCCAGCCCCATGTCCCTCAAGATCATGAACTGCACCAGGGCACGATCACTGCAGCTCAGACTGCTTACAGTTTTAACCCTTCTAATTATTCCATCTGTTGGTGAGCACTGGGTCCAGTAATGCTTCTCCTCTGAATTTCTCAGCTTTTTATACAATTCCAGGCTATCTTGCTTGCTACTGCAAACAAAGTCAGCAACAGTAGAATAAGGTTCCCTGTAGAAAGACTCCCACATCTGCTTTGTCATCTGTGTGTGTGTGTGTCCTATAACATTTAAGATAACTATTCAAAACTTTATTTCTAGTCTTAACATGCCCTAATCTCAGAAACTGTATGACTACAGGCTATTACACTGCATATATATGTAGATAACATCAAAAAAGGAATCAGTATGGATTGCAGAATGTATTGCATAAAGCCCCTTTCTCTTTACTTGTGTGTGCAAATTAAAAAGTGATGCTCTAGGAGAAAAAGCAGGTCATAAGATGAATCAGTGTTAAATTTGGTGTTCTGCTGAGGACTGAAGAGCTCAGAATTACTCTAGGACTAAAGTTCATTAAAGGCATACAGGTGGTGCTCTGATATTTGCATGTATTAAAGTTAGAGCTGGGGTACTTAACACTCTCACAAGATTATTTCTGTCAGTCAAAAGGTTATTGCAACGGACACCAGCTCACAGGGATCCTGCAGGATCCCACCACAGTTCAGGCACCGTTGCAGTTGAGAGCTTTTTATAGCAACAGCAGCAGCCACAACCTCAAGGGAGGACTGCTCATGTCAGGATTGGGGGTAAGAGTATTAACACAACTTCTCTAATTTACAGCTCCTCTTCACAAAGTCAGGACTGAAGCGAAAGAATCAAGAATTGAACAGCATGCAGGAAAGCGGTGCGGCCAGCAAACACATGATGGTAAACCACCGGTGCTTTTAACTTTGAAACACAGTCAGGTTCTTGAAGCGTGTGGTTTAGACAAGCATCACAGAACAGTAAGTCAGCAAAACTATTTTCATTTTCTATTTCTGTTCCAGACTTCTTGTACAATCACCAGAAGCTGACTGGTCAGGGTTGGCTTAATTTCCACACATGCAAAATTAACCCAAAACATGAAAGAAGTTTTATTTAAAAATAAAACTGTCTTGCAAGAGGAGACTGAACAAGGATAACATCTAGGCATGATGGAAGAGTATAAGCATCAGGAGGTTGGTGGTGGATAGAAAAACCTTGCCTCACATCATGCAGTCTTTTACTGTTTTGACTCACCCTTTCTTCTCAACTAGCATTAGGACCCAGCTGTATCCCACTATGAACATGAAAAGAGGGAACCAAATAAGAGGGAAGAGAAAAACAAGAACTATCTGTATTAATGACAGGCTTCAAACTTATGTCATCAGAGACTCCTTGCAGCATTTTAGGAATGCACGCTGCAACTTAGCAGGTTACATCTGCTGCCTAACCCCAAGTGTTAGCTCATCTTACTGCCCCTCCTCAGCACTTTCAAACTTCATGTTTTGTGATAGCAGCAAGCATTCCCTGGGTGGAGAACACCATTAACTCAAGCTCCATGCATGTCCCATCATGCCAGCACTGTTATCCCTATATCAGTGATCTGACACAAATAAATCCAGCCTCTGCACTGAAGAAAACAGTGGAGCTCTGTAACGGACTTGCCAATTAGTTGGTCAGAGCACCTCAGGGCCTTGGGATGTACTCTGTGGCTTTTTAATGGAACATTTGTCACTAAAAAGGTTTGAACTTCCCTGCTGTGTTGCTGGCAAGCATTAAACAGGGTAATAGCTAAGCAACGACCAGATGTTACTGTCACTCTGAAACTAACCATGCATTTAGAATAAGGTTTACTCATCAAATGTGAATTTTGAAATCAGAAAAGTCTGCTGTATTCCCCAAATGTGATTTACTGGCCAGATTCTTCAGCTAGTAATTCCTACCTCAAACTGTTCCTGTCAGCAGGATAAAGAACATGTCTTCGAAGAAATGCTAAATCTGATCGATGAATTTCAAACGATGGGAAATTCATAGCTTCTAACAGAGAAAGGCAAGATGCTTTGGCCTTCTTCTGTATAAGGAATTTTAAAAACACAGATTTACTTAGATTTAATGAATAAGGATGGGAAAAAAATATACATGTACTACCTGCAGAGATTATATTGCCTGAACCTGTCACACTGATAGGAGAGAGGCAAAATGAAAGCATCAGGTGTTCAACTTGAGGAATACCAAGGAATGGACTTCAGACTCTGGTCTCAGTTTAGATGCTGGGGTGCCAAGGAAGAAGGAAAGTACTTGGTTAGAAGATGTAACTATGAAGTTTTTACCAGGAAAAATGCTAGTAAAAAGCCAGTTGTTGTCTGGGAGCAAACCAATTTCTACTCGTAGTAAATATACAAACATGAAGCCTCAGAAACATCTGCCTTTGAGACACTGAGCTCCAAGCAGCCTGCAAAACAGCCTGCAAGATTTCTAACTGTTTCATACACAGTAGTGCCCTTCTGTGGCACATCAGCTTTGCTCAAGCTAACAAGAAAGGCATTTCCCTTGGATCCCCAGTGCAGTTTCACTTGCACATATTGCAGTTTAAAGTGTATCTGCTTTACCCATTCCCAACACATTTCTACATGTATTATTGTAGCAGAAACTGGGACTTTCACTATCCCCCTTTACTGTGAGAAGAATGCAATATTACCAGTTCTATAGAGAACTCAAAAGCTGTTTAGTGGTGAAGCAAAAAGCTTTTTGGCACAGTACACAGAAATCACAGCCGAGAAGGAATGCTCAAGGACTCTCTGCTTCTTGAGGACTCACACGATATGAACCAGCTCAGTGTATTTTATTGTAAGAAAATTGCAAATTGTGCTATTTCGTTGACACCTTCTGAAATGAAACTGCAACTGGGAATGATGTCCTGAAATTCCATGATTTTTCAGTAATTAAAAATAATTTGGCCTCTGCCAGCTGGCAAAGAGAAGCAAGAAGGATGCATGCAATGAGAAGGAATCTACCATTTGGCTGTGATTCAGGTGAAATGAAATACACAAAAACTTTCCAAATACACATGCAAACAGAAAGAAAACAAAACCAAAATCCATTACATGTGGTGGTGACACATACAATTTGTTCATTTTTCTATTGTAAATCTATGCCTTATATGCCTATTAACTTACAAACCATTTTAGATTGCTTTTTAGGAAAAAGTGTTTTGCTTTAGCCTATAAATTAGACAGCAATCAAAAATCTGGTTGTGGGAAGGAGGAGAAACGTGTGTGCACAAATGCACATGCACACGTTCTGGAAATGACCACTCAGATCCAAATGGAAAGCTGTGCCTGACAGTAAGGGACCTTGGTGTACTGATGGACAGTCAGCTGATTATGAGCCAGCAGTGTGCCCAGGTGGCCAAGAAGGCCAATGGCATCCTGGCTTGTATCAGGAATGGTGTGGTGAGCAGGACTAGGGAAGTAATCCCCACCCTGTACTTGGCACTTGTGAGCCCCCACCTTGAGTACTGTGTACAGTTTTGGGCACCACAGTAAAGAAAGGACACTGAGGTGCTGGAGTAGGTCCAAAGGAGGGCAACAAGGCTTCAGAAGGGCTTGGAGAATATGCTTTATGAGGAGTGAGAGAAGGAACTGGGGATATTTAGTGTGGGGAAGAGGAGGCTGAGAGGAGACCTTATTGCCCTCTTCAAATACCTGAAAGGTGATTGCAGTGAGAGTGGGGCTGGGCTCTTCTTACTGGTAGCAAGTGACAGGACAAGGGGAAATGGCCTCAAGTTGCACCAGAGGAGGTTCAGATTAGATATAAGGAAAAACTTCTGTATATAAAGGGTTGGTAAGCACTGGAGTAGGGTCCTCAGGAAGGTGGTTGAGTCACCATCCCTGAATGTGTTTAAATCATAGAATCATAGAATCAAGAATCATAGAATCATAGAATCACAGGGGTTGGAAGGGACCTCAAGAGATCGAGTCCAGCCCCTCTACCAAAGCAGGTTCCCTACACCAGGTCGCACAGGTAGGCATCCAGGCAGGTCCTAAATATCTCCAGAGAAGGAGATTCCACAACCCCCCTGGGCAGCCTGTGCCAGTGCTCCGTCACCCTCACCGTAAAGAAGTTCTTGTGCACATTCGTGCGGAACCTCCTGTGCTGCAGCTTCTGTTTGTTTCCCCTTGTCCTGTCTCCACACACTGCTGAAAAGAGTCTGGCCTCACCACTTTGTCCCCCACACCTCAGATATTTATAAACCTGGATCAGGTCCCCTCTCAGTCTTCTTTTCTCAAGGCTAAACAGACCCAGTTCACTTAGCCTTTCTTCAGAGGGGAGATCCTCCAGGCCCTTCACCATCTTTGTGGCCCTGCGCTGGACTCTTTCCAAGAGATNTCAAGGTAGACTACATCCACCGCCCTCCCCCCATCCACCCAACCAGTGACAACATCATAGAAGGCCACCAGGTTGGTCGAGCATGACCTCCCCTTGGTGAACCCATGCTGGCTACTCCTGATAACCTCCTTTTCTTCCAATTGTAAATCCATTTGGATGTGGTACTCATGGACACGATGTAGCACTGGGTTATTAGAGGTAGGGTAGTTTGGTATGGTTGCTGTTGGACTTGATGATCTTGAAGGCTTTTTCCAACTTGAGCAATTCTATGATTCTGTGATTCTCTAAAAGCCCTAGAAGAATATGAAGTTGAAGGAGGCATACAGTACATGCTGAACAGCACGCCACTTCTCTGTCCTTACTGGAACTTCAAGCTGGCAAAGAGCATTCTCAAGGAGGAAAGTATGATGTTAAGATCAGAATGTTAAAATTGTTACCCTGTTTGACCATCTGCCTTATTTCTCTGACAGACACTACCTCCAGTGGCAGGAATGAAACACATTCAAACATGTATCAGCTTAACTCCTGCAGTTAAGGCCTTATAAGATTAGAACTGGTTTCTACCATCACATACAAAGGTAAAAAAAACTGATGGCAGCTGTGGCTATCTTCTCTGTTGTCTTTCTCAGGATGCTGATGTGGGAAAAAAAAAAAAAAAAGAGGCTGTTAAGTTCCAGGTATATTTCAAGCAGCAAGAATAACTTCTACTTACGTCAACTCAGTAATAGACCTCAGAACTGAACAACTAACTGCTAATTTTCTGTTTAGTTTTCTTTATCAATGACGTTAGAGACAGAGAGGAGACAGAGAGCAAAAGAAAAAAAGAAATAAAAAACTGATTCAGGGATGGCCTGTACATTCTTTGAGGTTACCTGCCCACCAGTCTGGCCCAAACTGGAGGTGTCACAAAATCAAAGTACATAATACATGATCCATTCCTAAAGTCAGGACAGTGGAACTATTAACACCTCTACTGATGTGATACAAATCTCATGGAGTATGCAGTAAACCCCATTCCATTAAACATACTCATTAAGACAAAAATGCCTCCTCCTCCTTCCCTTGCAAGCCATTTTTTTTTTTTTTTTTTCCATTTTAATGGATGCTGTTATTATTTAGATTTCTGGGCGTGATTTGAACTGGTACCACTGGAAGAAGTAGTTATGACACTGCCAGACTCTATGCAGGACACAAAGCAAGCTTCTCAGGAAGTTCTTGTGCAGGATCTGCCTGCTTCTCTGTATATCTGATTATTGTAAGGAAGAGACAGAACCCCCCAAGTAATTGTTTGAAAGAACAAAGCAGTCTGCAAAGAGAATAGTTTTATGAATAAGTTGCCCACAAATTGAGTGAAAATAATAAAAAGTGGAGTGAATTGAACACAAACAACAGGAGGACACTTCAATAGCATTAGCATTGAGATTTTATTCCAGTTCTATTTGGGGAGCGTGAAAAAGAGGTGGGTACTGGCATTGAACAAAGTTTGGCCATTTTGGATTTGTTAGAGAAACGCGAGCTGCATCTCTCAAGAAGCAAGAGCTAGCAATAACAGAGCTCCTCCTGGAGCCTTCCTGCTGCAGGTGGTGGGTTCTAGGAAGAACAGATTGAAGCAGGCTTTTGTGAAGAATCAATAGAAGGTTCTCCTATGCGGTACTGTATTTTGTGCTCAAAAGGACTACAGCCATGCATCTATCTTCCCTAGTCTCTCATACTACTGGGTAACAACAAAGCATACATCATCATTAAACCTGTCTATAGCATTCAGTTGAGCCCTCCAAGAAGTTTCCCTCTCTCAACCTGACAAGCTAAATCCAGACTTATTCTTGTTTTATCCTGTGATTTTATTACAGCCATATGGAGAGTATACCTTAGTCACCTCAGACAAAGTTCATGTAGCTAAGAAATGCAAGAGGGAACAGAGGGATTCAAAGAAAAGTGATGAAATTATCTGTTTTGTTTGTTTGTTTGTTTTTGCTTTGTTTTGTTTTTATGGTAATTCCTCCCTTTCCTCAGAGAAGCAAACATATGTTAAGAGCCACAGGTAAAGCCTGCTACTATTGTAGTGATTCATAAAGGAATCTTTATACAGGAGCACACAAAGCATGAGTGACCGTGCACCACCAGAAGCAGTCAAGCAGAAGTTAAGACCACAGCAATCAAGAGAACAGGAATGGTCACAAAATCCGAGAAGAAAAACAGGTAAACGAGCAAAGCTCCCTGGAGTGCTGGTAGCACCAAGGCCACAGGATGGATATAAAGCATACAGCAAATGCAAAGCAGCAGTGTTACAGCTCCATCTGGCTCTAAGCTTCTTTGTCCAAACAACATAAAGACTGGAAAGAGATAACACAGTGCTGGCACTAAAGAAGAATTAAGTAGACAAGATGAGGACATAATAGCCAGCAGTTCTGGCTCTTCAGCTCATCACAAGCAATCCCAGTTTCTGCAAGAAAATGCACTTTTCTCTAAAACAGAGCTCTTTCCCCTTCTGCATTTTGTGATCTTAGAATGAGTTTTGCTGCTTTTATTGAGGCAATACAGTGGCAGAAAGAAAAAGTGCTGATTAAATTATACAAGGAATATCAATACAATGCATAGGAGTTGCTCAAATTCCAGTATCGGTAAATCTCATGATACGAACTATCAAGTCTGCAAAGAAAAGTACTGAAATTCAGGAAGAAACAGTAGGGATTCACAATTTAAAAAACAAAAACAAAAACAAAAACATATAAGCAAACAGCCAAAAGCAGGAAAATGGTCTCAGTCCAAGAGAGGAGGCACTTAGGTTATATTCCAGTTTGCACAAGTGTACAAGGTAAGACCTTTACATAAGCAAGCACACCGCAGGCTCAAAATAAATAATACTTGATTGTTGCCATTCTGAACAGAGGCCAAGCAGGTTGCAACAGCTACTCAATGAGCTGGTGTGATAAAACATAGTTAAAGATGAAGCATGATTTGCATGATAGAAAGCTTTCAAGGCAAGCTTGTTGCAAACAGTATTTAGATGACTAATTGCATATTAATCTATGGCCACCAGATGTCCTAAATATTCCTTCCATAGTTCTGACTTATGTCACAAAAGCTAAGTCAAACTATTCCAAATCCTGGAATAAAAAAATAACCAACAAAAGCCCTTGTGCTGATGCTTTTTCCAATCTTATCTTATTGTATTTGTACATAAACTTTATCTATGGACACCACCACTATCAAAAGCAAGGCAGTTTTTGTTCCTGACACAGAAGGCTTCGTACTGAAACAGGCTGCCCAAAGAGGCTGGCAAATCTCCGCCTTTGGAGTTGCCCAAGACCTGCCTGGACACTTTCCTCTGCAACCTACTGTAGGGAACTGCTTTAGCAGAGGTTTAAACTTGATAGAATTGGAAAATCATACAATGGCTTGGGTTGGAAGGGACTTTAAAGATCGTATAGTTCCAACCCACCTGCCATGGGCAGGGCTGTCAACCACTAGATCACACTGCCCAGGAATCCATCAAGTCTGGCCTTGAACACCTTCGTGGATGGGGCATCCACAGCTTCTCTGGACAGCCTGTGCCTATGCCTCATCACCCACTGAATGAAGAATTTGTTCCTAACATCTAACCTAAACCTTCCCCCTTTCAGTTTAAATCCATTTCCCTTTGTCCTGTCACTATGTGTGTGTGTAAAAAGTTGGTCCTCCTCCTGCTTGTGTCTTTAAAGTACTTCAACCTTAATTGCAATGAGGTCTCCCCAGGGCCTTCTATCTCCCAGCTAAACAATCCCAACTTTTTCAGCCTTTTGTCATAAGAGAGGTGCTCCAGCCATCTGATCATCTTTGTGGCCATCCTCTGAATCTGCTCCATCAGCTCCACATCCTTCTTTTGCAGGAGACACCAGGCCTTGACACAGTACTCCAGATGGGGCCTCATGAGGGCAGAGTAAAGGGAGACAATCACCTCCCCCTCCCTGCTGGCCACTTCTTTTTTGATGGAGAAAAGTTTTGATGGCCACAGGTCTTGCACAAGTCCAGATAGATGACACCAGTTGCCCTTCCTTGGTCCACTGATACCATCACTCTGAGAGGTCACCAGAGTGATAAGGCATGATGTGCTGCTGCTGAAGTCGTGCTGGCTGACACAGATCACTTCATCTCACATGTGCTCTAACATAATTTCCAGGAGGATCTGCTCCATGACCTTCCAAGGAGCAAATATGAGGCACACTGGTCTGTAGTTCCCCAGGTCTTCCTTTCTCCCTTTCTTCAAAATGGGAGTGCTGTTTCCCTTTTTCCAGTCACCAAGGACTTCACCTGACAACCACAAGTTTTCAGAAATGACAGAGAGGGACTTGGCAAGCTCCTTCAGAACCCTGGGATGTGTACCATCCAGCCCCATAAACTTGTACACATCCAGTTTCATGAAGTGGCCTTGGACTTGCTCCACTCTTACACTGGGAGAGATTTTTATCCCCTGACCCCTCCTTGGAAGTTCAGGGACACTGGAGATTTGGGAAATCTGACTGACAGTAAAGACCAAGGCAAAGAGCTCATTAAGTACTCCACATCTGAAGAGGCCAGATTTCCCTTTTCATTTATCAGAGGGGGTACACTCTTCTTTGCCTGTCTCTTGTGACCACTGTACCTAAACAAATCCTTCCTGTTTTTTACATCCCTTGCCAAGCTTAATTCCATCTGCACCCTGGCTTTCCTGATCCCATCCCAGCACATCCTGACAGCATCTATGGATTCTTTCCAGGCCACCCATCCCCATTTCCACTGCCTCAGCAGGTCTTTGTTCAGCTATGCTGGTTTCCTGCCTCCTAAGCCTGATTTCTTCTGCTGGTGGATGGAGAGCTCCTGTGCTCTCAGAAACATGTTCTAAAAGTGCATCCAGCTCTGTTCCTTTCTTTTGTCCCTAAAGACAGTTTCCCAGGAGATCTCTCCAACAGTTGACAATTGTATATGCTTGCTGAATGTCTGTGGAGACCCATAAATATTCCACTGATTGGAAAAGGGAAAACGTAACACCCATTTTCATGAAAAAAAGAAGATGCAGGGAACAACAGGACAGTCAGTCTCACCTCTGTGCCTGGTAAGATCATGGAACAGATCCTCCTGAAGGCTCTGCTGAGGCACGCGGAAAATAAAGATGAGGTGACTGGTGGTAACCAGCATGGCTTCACTATGGGCAAGTCATGCCTAATGAACTTGATGGACTTTTATGATGTACTTACAGCATCAGTGGATAAAGGAAGAACAACTGATCATCTACCAGGACCTGTGCAAAGCATTTGACACTGTCCTGCATGACATCCTGGTCACCANACTTCACCTGACAACCACAAGTTTTCAGAAATGACAGAGAGGGACTTGGCAAGCTCCTTCAGAACCCTGGGATGTGTACCATCCAGCCCCATAAACTTGTACACATCCAGTTTCATGAAGTGGCCTTGGACTTGCTCCACTCTTACACTGGGAGAGATTTTTATCCCCTGACCCCTCCTTGGAAGTTCAGGGACACTGGAGATTTGGGAAATCTGACTGACAGTAAAGACCAAGGCAAAGAGCTCATTAAGTACTCCACATCTGAAGAGGCCAGATTTCCCTTTTCATTTATCAGAGGGGGTACACTCTTCTTTGCCTGTCTCTTGTGACCACTGTACCTAAACAAATCCTTCCTGTTTTTTACATCCCTTGCCAAGCTTAATTCCATCTGCACCCTGGCTTTCCTAATCCCATCCCAGCACATCCTGACAGCATCTATGGATTCTTTCCAGGCCACCCATCCCCATTTCCACTGCCTCAGCAGGTCTTTGTTCAGCTATGCTGGTTTCCTGCCTCCTAAGCCTGATTTCTTCTGCTGGTGGATGGAGAGCTCCTGTGCTCTCAGAAACATGTTCTAAAAGTGCATCCAGCTCTGTTCCTTTCTTTTGTCCCTAAAGACAGTTTCCCAGGAGATCTCTCCAACAGTTGACAATTGTATATGCTTGCTGAATGTCTGTGGAGACCCATAAATATTCCACTGATTGGAAAAGGGAAAACGTAACACCCATTTTCATGAAAAAAAGAAGATGCAGGGAACAACAGGACAGTCAGTCTCACCTCTGTGCCTGGTAAGATCATGGAACAGATCCTCCTGAAGGCTCTGCTGAGGCACGCGGAAAATAAAGATGAG
>VXAB01012026.1:46432-68372 GCA_013399175.1 Odontophorus gujanensis
AGCCCTGAGGAGAAGGATTTGGGGGTGTCGTTTGAGGAAAGACTCAACATGAGCCAGCAATGTGATCTTGCAGCACACAAGGCCAACTGCATCCTGGGTTGCATCAAGAAAAACATGACCAGCAGGTTGAGGAAGGTGATTCTGCCCCTCCGCTATACTCTCTTGAGAGCCCACCTGAGTATTGGATCCAGTGCAGGTTCCCAACACAGGAAGGACATGGAACTGCTGAAGCAGGTCCAGAGGAGGGCCACAAAGGTGATGGGAGGGATGGGGCACTGCCCCTGTGAGGACAGGCTGAGAGATGGGGTTCTTCATCCTGGAGACGAAAAGGCTCTGAGGATACGTTATAGCCATACACTGTGTGAAGGGAGCCTACAGGAAGTTGGGGAGGGACTTTTTAGAAAGGCATCTAGCAACAGGATAAGGGGAAATGGTTTTAAACTGGAAGAGGGTAGATTTAGGCTAGGTATCAGGAAGAAATTCATCACTGTGAAGGTGGTGAGACACTGGAACAGGTTGCCCAGTGAAGCTGTGGACACCTGCTCCCTGGGGGTGCACAGGGCTTTGAGCAACCTGGTCTAGTTGGAGGTGTCCCTGCCTATAGCAGGGGATTGGAACGAGATGACCTTAAAGGTCCCTTCCTATATAAACTATTCTACGATTCTTTAACCAAACAGTGGATGTGTGCACAGTGAGGTGGTGGGTGGTGATTTACAGCAGTGATGACAGTGATGTGAAAGACAAGCCACATTCCAGACAGCCATGCACAGCTGCCACACCACAAAATGATGAGTGTGGTTTACAACCAGGGAACTGTGTACAGACATATCGGCTTCAGCGCATGGAATATTGTAAAGTTTGTGCCAGGTGGGTCTCACGAATGCTCACACAGGTACAGAAAGTACATCATATACAAGTTTTCCAGAACCTATTGAACCAATTCAAGGGTGAAGTAACAGTTTTCTGGATCGTATCACCACCAGTGATGAGATGTGTTGTCATCATTATGAGCTGGGTGTCAAAACAGCAGTTTGTAGAGAAGCAACATGTGAATTCCCCACCAAAGAAAAAGTTGAAGACGCAGCCCCTCAGCACATAATGTGACATACAATATCTTCTGGGATAAGAAGGTGGTGATCCTTCTGGATTTTCTGGAGCCCAGACAAACCATCAACTCTAACCACTATGCTGCAACACCGACTAAACTGAAGGCTCAAACTTCCAGTCATGCCAGAGAAGACAAACACTCGCACCAGATAACACCAGGCCCCATAACAGTTTGAAAACCATGGAGCACATTACCAGTCTTGACTGGACTCCCCTGCAATACATGCTGTATAGTCTGGATTTGGCACCTTCTGACTTCCATCTATTTGAATCGATGAAAGGTGAACTGCATGGGCAACATTTTAATAGCAATGACACACAGCAGCTGTGAAACAGTAGGTCACCTCTGCTGGTGCAGATCTCTACGAGAACAGCATACAGACTCCTGTTCATTGCTGGCAAAAACACACAGTAGTAGTGACAATGATGAAAAACAGTGTCCTGTAACTGCAAATTTGATCTATCAAATGGTGTTACTGTGCTCCTCATATCTGCTGAAGTTTGTATGGAAATAAACCATAGACATCACTTTCAGAGCTACCTACATATATTAGAAGACAGAATGCCAAAAGCAGTTCATAGGTGGGAAAATGACAGTGGCTCAATGGGTATCCCTGAGATCCACTGCACAACAGGGGTGGACATGCAATTAAGCTGCACCAACTGGTTTGTTTCTTTCCCCTGGAGAGGTCTAGTTGCCCAGAAGGCACTTTGCAAAAGAGCTAAGCTTAGTATATGCGGTATGAAACGTTCAACAACCATACACTGACAGGAGGTCCATTATGGTTTCGCAGACTGAGTCTCCCTCTATCTCTTTATTGCAGTCCTGACGCTATGAAGAAAACAGTTATTTACATGCTCAGACAGTTTGTCCTGGAAGACTAGAATGTCTGGGGAAAAAAAACACTCAACCACTACCAACTTCACAGTCACTCCATGCATCACATTGTTTTCAAGATGGTGGCATGTTGTTTGAGAGAGCCTCCCATCTTTCTCTTACAGTGACAGAGTTTTTCCAGCACACATCATTAGGGCAGACAGTCATGTATATTTAAGCTCCAGCTGAGAAAGATGTTATTTGCCACTTTCCACCTAAGGGTGTGCATCTGTAAAGGACAGTGTGTGATTCAACACAAAGGCTCTACAAAATTGGTCTGGGTAAATCAGCAGCAGGCAGGTGGTTTAGAAAGCACTACTACCTCAAAGCATGAGTCAAAGCACTGAGATTGCAAACCAGAGAGAGGAACCATTTTGTTTTGTTTAAAGAATATTTTATTAAAAAAAAATTAAAAACTTCAGTTTTAGTAAAATAATACATTAACATTTTACATATTCTAAAAATAACCATCCATTGACTATTACAGCATTTTTCAAGGTTGGGACTCAGGTCATTTGATCTCTCATTTTCATCCACCATCCACAGCAATCAAAAAATCAATTTTTTGGGTAATCCTGAAAAGTGTAAATCACATTGTTACCACAGTAAAGGGTTTGAAACCCCTCCTCAAGGCTTTTGCGCTCATTTAATACTTTTGTTGAGATCCATCTAACCAAAGATGGCCAATGCTGTTTGCTGCAGCAACAGTACAGAGCTGTTTTCAGTAAATCAATGAGAAAGTGCTAGAATCCCAGCTGACTTGCATCAGTAGGTATACTCCAAATGAGGCCTGATTTCTGTAATTATTAATTGCATTTGGGATACACTTAAGTATTTCTCTCTGTTGGAAAAGTTAACCAGTTAATTCTACATCTAAGCCTAAGGAAGGCAAGCTATTCTAAGACAACCCTGCCCTATCACACTTAACACTCAGTGATCTTTTTCACATGCTGTGGCTGCCCAGCGGAACTGCCTGCAGGAGGTAACAGCCTCTGGAAGTCTGTGACTCATTCTCTTCAACCATGTTTATGTAGCAGCTGCAGAAATGAGGGCAGCCGCACTTCTTTGATACTAATGTGCCTCCTGTCCTGTAATTTATTCATGTATTGTTTATTTATAATGTTGATAGAATAAACCATAGTTGCCTCCTGGAATGGATATAAGGTCTTCTATAGAAGGATCCAGCAATTTTTACATGTCTTATAAGCAGGTGTCCTATAATATAAATTAACAGTGAATCATTCCCACAAAACCTAAGCAAACACCCAAATTAAAGAAGCGTCTAACTTCAGATACTAATAGGTTCATTCATTTTTTTTAATTTTTTTTCAAGCCAGTGTAGAATAGCACAGGAAACCTGCCTAATGTCAGGTCTATGTTAACTTAGGAAAGAGATGATTGCTGTATCTTCTATGCACAGCTCTGGAGAAATGCAAATCAGCAGGACTGGAAGTTTGTGTCCTGAGGAAGAAATGCTCCATTTCACTGTTTTCCAGCATGGAAAAGATGGACTATCAGTGGCTCAACATACCTCACTGATTAGAAATTAGTGGCAGCAATAGCCAGCAATGATGTATGTTTAATACTATTTACAAGCAGTCACTTATGTAGTGACAGTTTTCCCTTGGCAATAGATTGTTTTAATGAAAAGTACAGCCGTTGCACATTTAAGTTTGGTGAGCACTCCCCAAGGAAACAGTGTACTTTTCTTGTGGAAAAGCAGCACTGTGTGGGGAAGGCATAAATACACTCTTACAGTCAGCCTCTGGTGCTAGGATTTTATTAGAGAGCACCCAGCACTTCCCAATCTAGACGACTCAGTTTCTGGAGTGCTACGTCAACAGGGCTGAGAAAGACGCTGTGCAAGATGCAAGCACAGACAAACTTGAGAATGTCAAGAGATGACATACTTTTCTTTGAAATGACTTGTACACAACTGTGTCCCCAACAGTAATAAGAAGATAATGCACTTCTAATTCCATCTACAAAAAGACTGTAGAGTTGTTCTTCCAAACCAAAGAACATATTCACATTCTAACTTTATATGATTGTGCCACGTAAGGATGTCAGATGAAATCCAGGAGAGCAGATCTGTTATCTCTAACACTGGCTCTCCTGTTCTACATTGGTTGGGACTGTAACATCTACGCTTTTGATACACTCAGGTTCTGTAAGCAACAGAATTTTTGGATATGCTTCAAAAAACACTTGAAGGAAATGATACTACTTTTCATACGGACAGTAAAAATAACTCAAAAAGTAATGCTGACTTCGTAAATGTCTCACTTATATCCAAACTCCAAAGCCTTAGCCTTCTCCAAAGACCGAGACACAAGTCTGATTCCCCCTTGCAGAAGATCAGATTTTTGTCAATATGTTAAAGCAGTTAATGTTGTAGTTCTGATACAGCTCTGGAAACTCAGCTCATCATCAAATGCAAGATTTCCAACAGTTAAATTGCAAAAATAGGAAGCATTTCTTCACCTTTCCTGTTCTTTAGCTAATTAGTATATTCTAGGGACATGGACCTCAAAACACTAATTGCAGAAACTCACATGGTGTTGCAGGAGATAAAAAGCTTTAATTCAGCTAATTACTTAAACTAATGACAAGTTCCCACGTGTCAGCTGCCCCATGGTACAGAGGTCAGCAAAGAGCATGCAAATAGTTAACAAGTTAAATATTCTAATTTCAAAGGAAAATTATGCTAACAAACTAAAGCATTTTACTTGTAATTTGACAAGAGTCTAAAACACAATGGGTAGAAGTGCTTAAACAGTAAGATGAACTGTAATAATTTAGTTGTACATCTGAGCTCATGAGGAAATGCATTTTCATGGAAGCATCTCCGTTCCAGCAAGATACCACACTCTTGTATTGAAACAGCCTCATCCTGGTAAAAACAAAACTGGTATTAACCCACTATCTAACCATTAACCTAACCTAACTACTATCTAGCAAATTCCTGCTGCCAAGATGACAAACTCCAAGCTTAAGAATAATGTTTGCCTCTCTGCTAGAAGGACTGGTTAGTTTAGTGTCAGATACAGCTGTTGAGTCCACAAAGCTTTTCTTGCTATGAAGGAATCAAGTACATGCTACTGTTTGAGGAAAACTGGAGGTTCCATATGGAATTAAATGTTACAGGATAGGCTTGCTTCTTAAAAGGATTGCTGTAATGCACTGAGATCTTCCTTACCCAGAGTGGTCTTAACAGTTAGCTTGCTTAGTCCAAAGGAGATAGAGTTCTGCTATCTTAATCTGATTTACATTCTCTAATCTGTCACCTAACATAATGAAATATCATATTTCTCTCTTATTCCTCCTTTTTTTTTTTAATTAAGTGACATAAAGTTGATTAACTCACTATGATTTTTTTTGTTTGTTTGAGAAACAAGAAAAAAAGCCTGATAGCCTCTAATTCAGTAGATAATACCACACTCCATTAGAATATTAATGGTATTAGAGATTTCTTCTAATTAACAGACCATTAAGCATAAATAGAGTCTTTTTTGTACCAATTCTGTTAGAACACAGATTTAAGCCATTCTCACCTTCTAGTGCTTATCCTAAAACATAAATCCTAAAGGGCTCCAGGTGGTACTGGTACCCAGGGATATTACCCATTCAGAGCTTTTCTGTCCTGAAATACTGAAGTATACCTTCCTCTCTGAGTTCTCATTTTAGAACAGGTGAAACATTAAGAATTTACCTTGATCTATTCCCTCTGCTCGTTTCCTTTTCAAATTCAAAAGCGCGTGTGGTTGCTCCTTTACAGCTTCTACAGGACAGTTGGGTCTGGGTAGCAGATCTCCTGGAGTGGGTCCTGGTCGATTACTGAAATACTTCTGTTTCAGTGCCTTAATAATAATGAGGGAAAAAAAAAAGTAATTAGTATAAGCATCAGAACTCCACATATAAAAATACTGTAATTAAATAAACCACTTTTAGTTGCAACTTCAGAAACTACTGAGGCATCTTTGTACTGAAACATAGCAAGATTTAATATTCTCAGTGACTACCATGGTACTTGGTATATATATACCATGGTACTTGGACATACTACACGGTCAGCCAAGAGGTAACTGCAAACTCATTTTTGACTAGTGCTCAAACATTCTAAAAAAAAAAAAAACCTCTAGATGACATTGCAGGAGATCGGTGAGTTTCTAGCTCTGAAGAACTTACATTTGGAAAAAAGAGAAGAGGTACATCAGTAAAACCAGAATTGGGAAAAAGACAGATTAAAATAATAAAACTGAAGTTTGGATCAACTTGGGGACCTGAACACCACTGTTTTGTTAGCTTTTAAGACAGGTCTTCCTACTGATTTCCTTTAACTGTAGCTGCTTCTACAATGTAAACTGCAAGAAGATGTAGTCTGAATGAGAGTAAGAGACAAACACAAGTAAGCAAGATTAACTCAATGCAGTAGAATTACATACCTTATTTTAATTTTTAGCAGTTTCATGGCTTCCATTTACTATGCCTTGTGGTTTTATTTAAGTAGTCTTCCTTACGCCAGTTACAAAATATTCAATGCCACGTATAAATCAAGGCAATACAGTAAGTGAAAGTTGCTTCCTCCCTTACACTGTGGTGATGTCATTAAAAACATAAGACTAGAAAAATCATATAAACTCAATAGTCAAGTCACTGTCTTACAATATGGCCTGGAAAATGACTTCATATATATGAATTAGTATAGAAATTTCCAAAGCATACTGCAACTAACTACTTGGAAACTTGTACTCTTAGAGATCGTGTCTTGAAAAAAAAAAATCCTTTAAGATGCTCTCAAGAAGTCCTCTAGTAAAAAAGTGTCTAATATTTTAAAAGCAGGGAATAAAACATGCTATGTTAAGGTTTATGTTGCAAGCTTACATGACTGTATTTTGAATGTTAAATACAATTGTCTGGCTCATACATCTTTTAGCTGTTTAACTTGGCTACGTAATTGGGAATGGTGATTATCAGAGTGTTATTTCAAAGTTCTCTGTATAAAACACAGGAAATATGTTTACAGTATTTCACAGACAGAGATATATGACATTTCTTTTCAAACCTGGCTTATTAGCTTCAGAACACATTTATCTGATATTAAGAGTATGTTAATGAACATAATGACATAATTAAGTGTACTATACCTGAGTGGCTGTAATTCTAGAACAAGGATTAAATGCAAACAATCCTTGTAAAAGACTAAGCAAATCATCACCAGCTGCACTGAAGATATGTTGAAGAGGCGTTCCAGGGAAAGGCTTAAATGTGATGTAATCTGGAAGATTTGCCATTCCCTACAAAGACAAAAATGGGATGTATATTTTTCAACATTAAAAGAGTTTAGGTAACTTCATATAGCTGCATCTACAGCAGAAGCAAACTACTCTTCAAGACACCCCGCTAATACTTGGTCACTGAAATAACAGCATAGGAATAACAGGCCATAGGATACTGTATCAATTATTTTGTTAGAGTAATTCCATTACCAAGTACTCGTCCATCCTCTTGCTTCAGTAGTAACTAGTACAACAGGAAACAAAGCTAACAAAGGAAGAACATAGGAACTTAAGCGTGAGCACACAAAGTAAAACTAGTTTTAGCTTTTCTCCTGCAAACTCATGTGGTAGAAAACACAAGATTCACAGAGGAGCCAAAGTGCTTTCTCTCATGGTAATACACTGTTCTCTTCAGAGTTTGTTGTTCATCATTAGCATTTTGAGCTACTTTTTGAAATGCATGTTTTATTTATGGAGTACAGGAAGGGAAGGAAAAATACGTCAATCAGTTAAACAAAAGATGAACAGCATTTTTCCCCACCTCTGGTACAAAAACACACCAAAAAAAAAAATAGCAAAACCAAAAACCCTAGTATTCAAATTTCATCATAAAACCAAACCTGTTACAGACATTTATTCAAATGTCATTAAGTATTTTGAATCTTTAAATCAGCACATTTCAGTAACTTTGCTCAGTAAGCTTATTTAAGCTAAATAAAACACTGACACTGTAGTGATAAGTGCATGCAGCCAGTTACGACTTTGACTGTAAAGGTATCAGTACTTGAAAATCACAGGTTTGGAAATAATGCATTCCCAACTTTATCTCTGTTGTGCTAATGACTTTCTGTTCTCTCCATTTCTCACCTCCCAAGAATGAGGAAATATTGCAAAAATCTTTGTGCCTTTCCATCAGAATCTTAGCATAACAGAATTGTGTAGAGCTAGTATTGCCTTACAGAACATTTCTTCACATGGCTATAGATCCATCTGGGGACTATGGAACATAAGAGGAAGCACACAAGCACCACACAAAAGAAAACTGGCATACATGAGGAACAGTTGTAGGATACAATGGCAACTCCAGAGAGTGATTTCATGACTCATTAATAAAAGAGGATACTCTAGTCATGGAAATTGGAACTCCTCAAACTCATCAGCTTGACCAAAGTGCCATTTTCTGCTTCTTGTCAGTCTGCCACTGACAGTCACAGCTTTATAGGCCACTGCACATCATAATACTATATTTGGCTCAATATTAATGACTGGATTTACTGTCATCTCAATCTGGATAACCACACTACTGATTTGCATTTGCTACTGTACTGCTATTCTCAGATAAAATTGGTCTGGTGTCTATCCCTATAATATAAACTTGTAATTTCGTTGTGTCACCTCTGGTCTTGGAAGCGGAATACGGTACACAGCATCGTGGCCTGCCCTGGTCCTGTACTGGCTGCCTTAACTCGATTTCTTCTGCAGCCTTACCCTATCTGTAGACATGCAATTGTTTGACAGAGGGAAATGCCTATTCCTCAGCTGCTTTGACTAGAGAAATTCGAAGTGACAACACTTTGTTTGCTTTCTTAAGAAATACTGTGCATAATTTGATCGCAAAGCCTGAGCTGACCCCGTAATGAGAAGAATTAGTTAAAAACCCAGGGGGTAGGAAGCTGCAGTTCACACAGCCCATGTCAAAAGCATGCAGTCTAGTGTGGAGAAATAAGTGCAGCACATGGTTCCCTGGTGGCAGTACCAGCTTTTCCCAGCAGGAGGCTACAGGAAAGGGAGCTTATGAACAGAAACACACAGACCTTTATATACTGACCAAGAAGATTAACAGAAATAATGGGTGCAATCTCTATTCAAATTGTGAAAAATTTAAAGCTCAACCAGACTTATGACAGCCCATAATTATTGAAATACGATATAATACTGATACAGAAATCCCAAGCATCAATACTTGTTCGTTGACAAGCACATACCTAGCACATTAATGAAGTGCTATTACAATTGAATCACTTAACCTGGCTTGCAAATATGTTATGTGATATCATGCAGATTTCAGAAGCAAATGCCCGGATCATCTTTACAGTGTGGAATCTGACCACAGTAGTGTAGTCTGTATTTTGGAGCATAAGTAGCTTATACTAAAATAGACGTGCCCTGAGATGACTGACAATGTCTATCTATTCTGATTGAGCACAGCTTGACAGATTATCATTCATGTTTTAGAACTAGCTTGTGTGGCAGATGAAATCTTAAGAGATACTAACCCACTGAAATCCAGTGGTGCAAAACATCAAAAAAAGGATCCGCTCAGAGGACAGACACTGATTTTGGTTTATTACCATACAGTTACTTTGAGAAACTGTCTCCCCTCAAAACGTGCTATTCTGTCTTTTACTAGATCCCCAACCAAAAAATTGGACAGCCCAACTTAAGGTTCTATAAATTGTTCCTGTTTTCAAAGTGATTAAAGCCTTCCAGGCAAAAGCATCAATATATCAAGCATCTCACAAACATTAAGCAACCAATATTAATTTCATACTAATAGCCATGGGAAACTATAGTCATGTGGACTAAGAGAGAAAACTACAAAACCTCTCAACCGTTGCTTGATGCTAACAACACTGCTGTAATGATTAAGAGATTTGCTGAGACAAAAAACTAAATCTCAACTGCTTATCTTCCTTCTTTGTGACAGAGGGAGCTGTATTCTGAAAACTTACTCAAATGTTCTGATTTATTCTTTAATTTAATTTCAAAAGCAAAAGTAGAGATTACATCAAGTAAAATTAAAGTCAGCATGTTAAACAAAAGGACTCACAGGCCACTGTTCTTCTGTTGGAGTACCCAGTGTTTCAAAAATTCTTGTCAACTGGTCAAGATCAGAGTCTCCTGGCAAAAAAGGAACCTGGAAGAAAGCAACATTACTTGTTGAACTAAATTCTACACTTAATTCTAGAAAGCAACTTATGAGTGGCTCCTCATAAACGCATTGCATATTCAAAGCAAAACATCTTTGTGTACCAGGTGCCCAAAACAAGGTACACTGGACATTTTAAGCTATCTAGTGACATACATATAGATTTTGAAGATTTCTTGTAAACCAGGCTTAATACCACTGACTTGACAGAACAGAACTAAACATAACATTAAAACCACTACAACATTAATGTAGAATCTTCCTTTTACTGAGCCTTGTTATTTTACGCATGAGCTGTAAATTTACACTCTGTTGGTCACAATGATCTCTCCAGCATCTACAATTTCAAGTTAGGTGGTATCACAAAATGTAACATTATCATAACATTATATATAAGCATTGAAGCAAATTACAACTGAATTACAAAAGCAAGAACTTAAGAATAGTAGAATGAGAGAACATCATCAGAGAGGATACTGACTCTCAACCATAAGGGAAGAAACTGCCTAATGAGTGTCAGATGTCAACTAAGCTAGGCAGAAGACAGAAAAAGGAGATGTTTGTCCAGTTTGAGGTGTCGTTTATGCAACCGGCACACAATGAAAGAAAAAGTGACTCTGTGAACAAAAGCAAAATTAAAAGGCAGTATTTTAATAATTAGGACAGAAGGAGCATAATGAAAACCTCTGTGAGGCAGTGCACTTAGTTTTGGTGCCCTGAAAGCCCACTGAACATCAATTGCTTTTGTAAAGCTTCTGGAAATCTCATTGTCCTTCAATCTAGTACACCCAGGAAGAAAAAGGGACAGATACATTTAAAACTATCATAGTGATAAAACTTTACCATAAACATATTTCCTGTTTTGTTAGAATAATTTAATATAATTAAATAATGTATTTACTTTCTAACTTCCCAGAAGTGTACTCAACTTTAGAGAGTCTAATCCAGGCATGACCAACCCATAGGCCACACATGGCCCAGTCCATCCCATCCTGCAGCTGTTCCCTGCCCTGTGCCATCATGGCAGTGGCTCTGCCCTGTTCAGCAGCCCAGCCCAGCCACTGGCACATACCCACTGCCCACAGCAACCAAACAGCACTGTGTGACTGCCACTGCCTAGGATGAAATCAGGGCACAGAGTGGGTGTGTACAGTGCTAACTCATGATAACGCAAATAATTGTATGCCTTGAGACATATTGTTTAAACACAGTCCTGTGAACAGCTGCGCCTCCCATTTTGATAAATTTCAGAACAGGTTTTAAAGCTGCTGAAAAAAAAATCTGTATATTTATGGTTCTATTTTCAATCAGCATAAATATATTACCTGCAAATTTTGAAATGGGATCTTTAGAATTGTAATCACATATTCGACTTGAAGAAAAGCTTGATCACATCTTTCTGCTGGACTTCTATAAGCCCTATTTTACCAGAGAGAAATATCTCCTCACTTCATCATGCTTCATGAATATTATGTTGCTTTTTGGCAGTACGTATATTTGTGAACAACTTTTCTCAAGGATGAAGCACAGAAAGGGAAAAATTTCATAAAAATCCCTGATGAACACCTTGGGAACCCACTGAGAATTGCAGCCACTGCTACCAAACTCCTATTTTGTTATGCTGGCCCACAAAGTCAGAGGCAGATGCTGGCAACATGCCAGTAGAGCTTGAACCTTCCCACCAATACTCTTATTACATGTTGTTGCTGTGTGACAGATGGCAGCAGAGGGACAGTCTTACAGAACAGCATCTGACATGGAAGTGTACATGAAACAGAATTATTCCACATGGAAAAATTAGTACACACTGGCATCCATCAACACTTGCTGAATATTTAAGGAGAGCAAATGGGATAAGAGCACAGTGAGGGGATGGGTGGAGCATCTCAGCAATGATGCCATCATAACAACTGTGGAACAGAAGATAACCTCTGCAGGTACAGATTTTTATAAGCATGGCATGCAGGCTCTTGTTCACTGCTGGGGAAAAAAAAGTGCACAGCTGAAGGTGGTGGGTACCACTCTATTCTGCCTTGGTGAGGCCTCACCTGGAGTACTGCGTCCAGTTCTGGGCTCCCTGATACAAAAAAGACAGGGATTTCCTTGAAAAAGTCCAGCAGAGGGCTACAAAGATGACAAAGGGTGAGGAACATCTCCCTTATGAGGAAAGGCCGAGAGACCTGGGTCTGTTCTGCCTTGAGAAAAGAAGACTCAGAGGGGATCTGATCCACATGTATAAATATCTCAGGAGCAGGAGGCAAAGGGACGAGGCTGGACTCTTCTCAGCAGTGTGAGGCAATATAACGAGGGGAAATGGCCACAAACCAAAGCACAGGAAGTTCTGCACAAATGTGCATGGGAACTTCTTCACAGTGCAGTGACAGAGCACTGGCACAGGCTGCACAGAGAGGTGGTGGAGTCTCCTTCTTTGGAGACGTTCAAGACCCACCTGGACGCCTACCTGTGCAACCTGGGCTAGGGAGCTGCTTTGGCAGGGAGGCTGAAGTAGATGATCTCTAGAGGTCCCTTCCAACCCCGATAATTCTGTGATGCTGTGACTACACTGAAAAACACTGTTTTGGAGCTGAGAATTTGCTTTATAAAATATTATTGTGCTATTTGTATTAAGTTGTTGTTTCCACAGAAATAAGAGTCATCACTTCTGCAGCACTCCACATATGCAGTCCAAGATGATCCCTGTTCACTCAGCATGGCCCAGGCAAGCCAGAAGGTTGGACACCTTGGTCTAATTCATGTTTATATATGCACTACTGGTGCTTCTTAAGCAACATCCTGGCATGTCAAGTTACTTTACTGGTTTTCTTGGCTACTCGACCACCCTATATTTCCATTCTGAACTTGTACTGGCACACTTGTATGTATGATATATCAGACAAGGCAAACGATATATTCCAAGGTGTTTTCAGACAGACTAGTTCCCTTATCTAGTTCACAATATAGCACACAGTTAAAATACAGTGCAGAAACCAGGCAAAAACTTCTTATTTTGGGAAGTAAGTTACACTGCAGGCTACTCCATACTTTCAGCTATGGTTGTACCCCTTTCCTTCCACTTCCCACCTCCTACTTCCAGGTCTTCAAAAGAGCTACATAATAGACTGCTTACTTCAATAAAGTGTATTTATGGATGATTACATCTGTATCTCTTATAAGAGTCAGGAGTGACAATGTAATCTTGACCACCTTCAATTTCACTCCCATCTGTTAACTAGCCACCTTTTACAGTAACACAGTATATTTTCAGCTCATTACAAATAAATCCTCAGTTGATGTAATGGTGGTAACTACTCCCAGTTATTGGGAAACAACTTAAAAGGAATAGAGTGTACATGCATATATACTGCCAAACTTCCAGAAATATCATAAATGAAAACTGATGTAAGGTTATGCGAAAGGAGGAGTGGAAGAGTAACTACTTTACTCACTTTCCCCAAGGCAGAACTGTGACACTTTGTTGTTATTTTTTTGCCTAGCTGCTCTTATAGGTTTCCAGTCTTCGCAATAGTTATGGAACCTCAACTTATTTGAAAACGTCCCTTTCTTTATGGATAGAAAACTTTCGGAAGGTATTCTCTCCTCACCCCCTTTCATTACCTCCTAGGAATAAGCCTAACTTCCTATTGCTGGCATTACTGCAGGATAGAAGAAAACCACATCTAAGATGCACCAAAGAACAAATACAAATGCTTACATTTGAAGACTTACCCTGAGTAGCAGCTCGGCCAGTATACAACCAACAGCCCACATATCAACACCAACACCATACATTCTAGCTCCAAACAATAGTTCTGGGGATCGGTACCATCTGAACGGAAAAAATATTTTAGGAAAATAACCTGGTTTTACTGATGTCAAATGCTGTATGCTGCAGCAGTGCAATAACTTCAAAAAGAATTCTGCTCTTGCCTTTGTATTTTTCTAACACTAAAGAACCAGAGTGCATTGTTTGAAAAAAGTTTGAAAAAAATTGCATTGCACATCATAGTGTTATGTATAACCACAGTTCTAATACAGATCTAGCTGAGCTAACTGGCAAACAACAGAACTCTAGATACATTTTTTTCCTTTGCATATAACAGGAAGGCTTACATGTTACTGACTACTGTTTTCTTTAAATTTATCTTCAATAAACAGTACTTTAAGTCATAATTCCTTTCAGCTTTCAAAAACGTTACTGGAAACAGACTAAGAGATTAATTTTGTGCAAAATAAATCTTGGCAGCAATTATTTGAAGCTGTGGGCAAGATCTGATACACACTGCATTTAAAACTATAGTATCACTTCTGCCTTTTGATTGAGTGAAGAAGTTCAATCATTTGCTGTATCATTTTAGCATTAGAATAGACAAAAGAAAATCTTAAAGCAGATTACTGCAAAATGATTAAGAGTACATGTCTTAAGTAAGTGAGTCACAAATTGCATTAATAACTTAATGGGTTGAGCTTTTGCATCAGAAATAGTTTACATGCCTAACTAGAAAAAAAGACAGTATGGTTCACGATCAGCAGCAGGTAACAACTGTCTCTCTGAAAGCTAGATTTATAGGTAAATACACATCATTTTCATGTGCTTCAAAACCATTATCGTGCCAAAGGACAACCTTCAGGGATAAAAATTCTACCCATTCTTAAAAAGACTATGCTAACAAACACTTTATCATGTTTTCTGTTATGAGGCTTTTTGCGACTTGAGCTAGAAATCAAACTTCATAAACACGTTGATTTAGCATGGTATATTCCAGTAGGTAATACAGAACAGTTACAATCAATCTCCACTTCAGATGTGTCTTACCTTGTTACTACCTGGTGTGTGTAAACTCTGTTTGGGCTTCCAAAAGATTTTGCCAAACCAAAGTCAGCCAATTTTAAAACACCATTTTCATCTAACAACAAATTATTAGGTTTAAGATCCTGTCAGAACAGAAAGCAAAGAAGGAATCCTGTCATTGTTAATAAAAGAAACAGATGTATGCTGGACCTCCCAGCAAGAGTGTAGTAACAGTATTCTAAAAGTCATCCTTCTGAGTGTATTTTGAGGTTTTCATGCTGTGATGAAAAAAAAAAAAAAAACCCAACCAAACAAGAAATCAATTATTCCCACATAACTGAAAATAATGAAAAAAAAAAATAATCAAATACTTCAATCTGAGCATTATGCTATTTAATTTCCAGAGCTTAAGAACACAGATTTATGGTAGGTTTTCACTTTGCTGAAACATTAGTTCTGTCTTACTGCACTGTAGAAAAATGAAAAATATGTCTACTTTTTCTGACAGTTGTAGAGATCATAGAATAATATAGTTTAATACAGTTAACAATACTGTGGGTTGGCCACAGCCAGCAGGCACACAGCCACTTTCTTTCACTGACACCTCCTCACACCCAAGTGAGACAGGAAGAGCAAGAAAATTCATGTATTGATAAAGAAGTGATATAAACGGGTTTTAAAAGGTGAAAAGGAGGAAAAAGGCCACCCCCTTTCTGTTCACTGCTGATTAAAGTGCGTAGCTAATGGTGTTGACTATGTAGAAAAACACTGTTTTGTAGCTGAGAATTTGCTCTGTTATATATAGTTATTGTGCTTTTTGTGTTGTAGTTTCCATGGGAATAAATAGAAGGCATTACTTTTCTTTACTATATAATTGTCAGCAATACTTAGCATTTCCAGCATTGCAATTGCCACTGCTCACATCTGCTAGTGCAACCCTATGCATTCTGAACCAATATAAGTTAGTTTTCAGACTCAAATTGTATCAAATGTGACATTTATTATAGGAATAAAGGCATTTTAAGCATGCTTACCCTATGTAGAATCCACTGTTGATGCAAATACTCTAATCCTTGAAGCGTCATCAGCATATATGCTTTGATGTGAGACTGTGTTAACACAATACTAGTATCCTTTATAATAACCTGCAAAGTGTAGATTGATAGTGGTAGACTGATAAACACAGAAGCTTATAATGCAAAATTATTCAACTCCAGTTATTCCAGCTCAAAAGTTAGCTCATACTTTAGGATAAAAGTTGAATTATAACCATATATACTCTACTGTTTCCACCTTTTCTACAGAAAACAAACAAAAAGAGTCTATACTGATCTAGAGATCAGAATTGAAATAGGGAGTCCAGATGGCCCATTGTGAACTCAGCATAAGTAGCACATTTAAAAAATTGATGGGAAACATGACTTTATTATTTTATCTCTATTTCAAACATATCCAATCTTACAAGTCAAAGCTGTACACAAAAATGACAGATGTGTTAATAAATTTCAAGAAATTATATTCTTCTATGGTCATTTGTCCTCTGTGCAGTTTAAGCATCTAATCTTTATCAACATATTGGTTTCATTTTTTTCAGAAAGACAGGGAAGGATAGCCACTACACTACATTTTAACAAGCGTATTAAAGACAAAACAATGTTGAACATTGAACACCAAAATTCTAGGTGAACATCCTCTTTAAAAATATTCTCTAAGCCACTCCCTCAAAATTGTTTAATGTTACTTTTCATTTCATTAATACCATTTCCCAGCACCTAAATTGTTCAAGATTTACAAAGTAGCAGCCTAAAACTAAATTAAGAATTTTCAATATGCAGCACATACTTAATTGCAAGCTGCAGACCCTAATGAAGGCCTCTGAATGTTACAACAATGTGAAAAACTGCTCTACATTACATGTTACTATTTAATTCCTCCTTCTACAGTGTACCTTCTTGATTTCCAAATATTGAATAGTTACTAAGTAAGCAGTGCATGAATCCTCTAGAAAGTGTACTCATTACTTCTATGAGCAAAACAAAACTTTAGCTTTATACTCCTCTGGGTTCAAAAGCTTGTCAACGCTTTCCTTAATATTTTAAATGAGAGCTCCAGAGTCTCATAGCATACATGTAATGGGTTAATTTCTGCCCAGGGTATGGATAATGTGTGTAGATATATATATGACATGACAGAGTCATTCAAAATGTCTTTTAAACAGTGTTCCAAAATGAAGAATCTGCACTAAAGTATCTGACAAAAAGATTTTGGCAGAAGACAAGCTAATGAAATGCCTGTAAGATTCAGATCTGCAAACACACACCACCGTCAACTGTAAAAGAAGGGTTCAGGAATATGTGACTTTTACTATCAAATCACTACTTGTCATACTTTAGTATCACACTTACTTGTGCATGTTTTACGTTACTGTGCTTAGCAACTGCACTCTGAGATCCTGGCTTATGATCAGTGGTTCTATGCTCTGATTGAAGTGCTAGAAAACTGACATGGTAAACATTATCTGTTTCTTGAAGATCGTGCTGACAAAGTACTTAAAAGTAAAGGCATTTTCAGTTGAAAATACACAAGAGCTGTCACACTATTCCAGCTCTTTTAGAGGCATGATCTTAATCAAGTTACATAAATGAAAGACACCATTCTAAAAAATAAACAGTAAATGTAAGGCTATGAAAATACATTTTTCAAAACACATTTTCAACAAAATGCACTGAAGATACTGAAATATGAGACATCTTAATCCATCTTACCTCTAGGTCTGTTTCCATGAAATCAAACACTAAGCTAATATTAGATTTGTGTCCAAATGCATCTAAAAGCTGTAAAACAAAATATGTTATGATGAACTATACTCCCACATTTCCAGTTTTTTAAAATTCCATGCTACTATAGTTTGCACATGCACTTTCAGTTTGCTGGCAGGCACAGAGCCACATTCTGCCCAGACCTGATCATCAAGAGGACAGCACAGGACTAATTTCACAGTTCTGTCTTAACTCTGATTTTCTTTAATATAACCCCTATGAAATAGTATTGTTGTAATTATCCAACCTGCAACACAAAACTTATTACTCTATTTATCTTCCTAACTCAATAGCCAAGGAGTCCACTTTATCTGGTAACATTTTACAGAACTACCTCTCCATCCTGGAGTTAAAAATCTTAAGTTCATGGAAATATAGAATCATTTGAGGAGTTAGGGATCCTTTATGATCATCTAGTGCCTCTCCCCTGCAATCAAAAGGGACACCTACAGCCAGATCAGGTTGTTCAGAGCCCCATTCTGCCTGACCTTGAAAGTCTCTATGGTTGGGGTATCTACCACATTTCTGGGCAACCTGTGCCAGTGCCTCACCACCTTCANTGGCCCCCCCCCCTACACGGAAAAAAAAAAAAAAAAAAAACAACTTTTTCTTTAAGTCCAATCTACATCTGCCCTCTTTTAGTTTGAAACCATGTCCCCTTGTCTTGTCACAACAGACCCTGCTAAAGTGTCTGCCCCCTTCCTTCTGATAGCTTTCCTTTACATACTGAAAGGCCACTCTCAGACAACCCCAGAGCCTTCTCTTCTCCAGGCTGAAAAGCCCTAGCTCTCTCAGGCTATCCTCATAGCGGAGGCGTTCAATTTCCTGGATATTTTTGTGCCCTTCTTCTGGGCACACTCCAAAAGGTCCATGTCTCTCCTGCTCTGAGGAGTCCACATCTGGGCGCAGTACTCAAGGTGAGCACAGCACAGAGCAGAAGGGCAGGATGACCTCCCTCGCCCTGCTGGCCACGCTTCCTTTGATGCAGCCCAGAATAAAGATGGCTTTCTGGGCAACGAGGGCACACTCATGACTCAAGTCCAGCTTCCCATCCACCAGCATCCCTGAGTTCATGCTAATTTTGATGGATATTCTAATGCACACCTTGTCCCCTTACCCTCTACCCAAGCTTAACTGTTATACAGAACTTCTAATCCTCTTGGACTCATGAATGAACGTAAACCTGCCAAATTCCTTTTCAAACTGATGTTATCTGCTTCTGCAATGCCTGTGGAAATAAACTTGAGAGATTCACTATGTTCTACAAGAACTAGCATGGATTTCCTTCTACAACATAATTTAAACATATCCCCTTTTTCTATGGTTTTGTGATTGTTCTGTTTGTTTGTTTTGTTTTTTTCCTCAGCATTTGTTCCACTTCACCTAACAACTACATTTAACAGGCTTCTCTGTGCACAGCTTTTTCCTCCATTTTTTCCATTAAGCAGGTAACCCTTTGCTACTTCAGTTTTTCTTCTCTGCATGTTCTCATATTTTGCTAGCTAGGGCAACCAATTTGAAAGTTAGGCTCGCAGTCCATAAGGGTACCATATTTTATTAAATATTTCAGCCTAAAGATATCTGAAAAATTCTTATCTGGTCTAGTAGTTATGGCAAAGCTTTCAATGATCTACTTTTGCTAATTTTAAAGTATCTTCAGCTCTTGCTAAGTATCTGTAGCCAGAAGTCAATCTAAGTATGACTGAATGACACAGGAATCACACACACTAGCCAACAAGGGGTTCAAGTGGCCCCACTGAAACCTAATAAACTACATGAATCCCACCTCACTGTTACTTGCTAAGCCTGCTTTTGGCTGTCACCAGTTCCATCTGAAGCTAGCAAGTTTAGGTAAATTTAACACCACGTTCATTTGCATTTGTATCAGTGAAATACAAAAATCAGGTCATCTACATTTCTACACACCTTCCCACCTTTAATTTCCATAACCATGATCTAAATGGTAAAATGATTTAAAAATAAAAGACTTAGCGTTTATTAAGAAAACAGATATTTTGCTGCAACAGCTGTTTCATAGCTCATGCTGGGCAAAAAACAACTACAATAAAGAAGCTTTCCGATAACTAATTTTAAATTTTAGTTTGAAACTGTATCAACAGTATTTGGGAAACGATTTTAGAAGTAGCACTCATTTTACTTACACCAATAACATTCTGATGGCTTAGTTCCTGTAACAACTTTATCTCTCTGAGCGCTGTTCTGTTGATTCCTATATTGAAAAGAGTAAAGTTAGAAATTTCAGATTAAGCTCCAGGAAAGAAACCTCTCATTCTGATGTTCATTGATTATTAATATTACAACAAATCTTCTCACCACTCATCTATTTGAGTGCAAGTCCAAGCAGACTGCCATAGATATGTAAATTGATGCAGACAAAATAAGGTAATAATTAGAAGACATAAAGCAATGCATATATCCCCTTGTCTAAAAGGGTCTGTTCTACAACAAACTGAGAAAAATAATTTCCGGGTTATAGAAAGCTTGGATTTTCTTTCAGTTACATCTTGGAAATTTCAGTTCTACAATGCATCACCTCCAGAGGTAGGCACAGTGAACACGACATTCTAAACAATGCTATTTCAGAAAGAAGAGCTTACAACTTTTCTACAATTGTATTATGACACAAAAAGTAGTGGCCAAAACCTGCTCACCCTAACACAAATCCTGTAGCAGGAAGGTTTTATAAAGAAAAACTTGGGGCAGGAACTTTAATGATCATCCAGGCTGCATCCCATCAAACCTTGCACATTGATAACAATTCCTCTCTCAAAAAATGCTGGTATGCATGGTTCATACAACTGACTGGCAAGCAGACAGTATGGCACTACATTGTGCAAGAAGTTCTGGCTATGCATGAGCTGAAAAACTGTTATTCCCACAAATAACATATAAGATTCTAGCAAAGATTTGGGTGAAGTGGTGGGTTAGTCTAGACTCTTGCTTGGCTTACTTTAATTCCTTCTTTAGAACAAAACAGACAATAATGGCTTTCAGGTGGGCACGTTTTTTACGTTCAGAAAAAAGTATCCCAGGCATGCTACCAGATGAGCACAAGGAAATCAGACATGATGGTTGTTTTCCAAAGTAGGCCATAAATGATGACCGTCCTAAAAGACATTAGTCTAGTGAAGAGGAGGTGAATCACAGCTCTGTAGCAACTGACACAACTGCAAAACTCTCAGACACCTAGAAATTCTTCCTTAGAATGGAACTGGAGAACTGAGAGTAAAGAACTTTCATAAGAATTTGGTAACCTGCTGCAGGATCCCTGAAAGATGGCAGTCTACACACATGCTACTGCATTCTATTGCACCAGATAAGCAAAGCCCAAGATTATTGGGTTTTATTTGCAACACCAATGCCTGAATGCATGCAGCTGGTCAGAGCACCAGATCCTAAGACAACGGTACATGAACACAATTTGTCAAAACAAAACAAGCAAGTTTAAACAGATAAAGATTTTTAGTACCTCATTTTTATTATTTTTGCCCCAGCATAAATCACAGAAACTTGAAAACAAAGGTAAGCACTCTCACCTGCCTTGTGCATTTAAGGCATGGAGACAAGTTGCATCATAAAGTGTCAAAGATCATTATTCTATGTTATATTCATGTTCAGGTTCCACCTAAACTGAGAAACTAGCCAGTCATATATGCACTGTTAGACACACAGTATGAAAATACAGTATTTCAGATGAAATTTTTTCTGTCCCTCTATGTTGGGAAGGAATCCTTTTATGCCTTACACCAAAAGAGATGATCAAATTTTCTCAGTTGAGTTACAATGTGGAAAATTGACCACACAATTAGCAGAAACAAAACCAACAAAGGCAGCTTATACAGCATGAACTTGTTTTAATACTTACCATCTTTAGCTTCTGATCGATGTCCCAGTTTAATCTGAAAATAAATGCGTCTCATTATATAAGATCAAGCCATAGGCCCCAACAGTAGGGGTACATTCTTGGTGTTATTTTTCCAAGACAGGATGAGTTTTAATAGCACATTTTCAAGTACAGGAAGAGTAAAATTTCATAAGAGAATGAGACCCCATTAAGAGCCGCAGCCACTGCCATCCAACCAGACTCATGCATTAGTTGTACAAAAAAAAAAAAAAAAA
>VXAB01012026.1:68399-89046 GCA_013399175.1 Odontophorus gujanensis
AAGTCACATGACTCTAGTTTTATTTTGCTGCTGTTCTTTTTATGCTTTAATAGAAATATATTACAGATTAAAATAAGTGTTTTTACTTCTATACATTAACTAAGTTGAATATTTTACAAGGTTTGGTCAGAAAGCAATGCCTCCAATGTTATTTTACTGGCCTGTGATGTCAGAGGTGGATGCTGGCATGGCAGCAGAGGCTGAATCTTCCTATTACATTTTGCTGCCATGTGACAGATTGCAGCAGAGGGGCACTCTGACAAAACTTCATCATCTGGTGTGGAAGTATGAAGCGAAGCTGTGTTGCTGAATTCCTCCAAGCAGAAAAACGGCACCTACAATGGCACTCATTGACACTTGCTGAACATTTAAGATCAAACAGCGGTTGTGAGCACAGTGAATGATGCATTTAAACAGTGGTGACAGCAACAGAGGGTCACCTCCTCTAGTACAGATTTGCGGCAGTGCAGCATGCAGGTTTTTTCTTGTTGCTGGTGAAAATCATAACCAATGGTGGTGCCTCTGTTGAGAAAGTTTCTGGTAGCTTAGAATGTGCTCTATCACGCTGTGTTATTGTGGTGTTTGTAGTAGCTTCCACAGAAGCAAGTTGGAGGCATTGCTTTTGGTCCGGCTTATGTGTACGTGGCCCAGAACAATTCCAGCTCACTCAGCACAGCACAGGGAGGCCAGAAGGTTGGGCACCCACACACTACACGACCTTCATTTTCTTTTCCAACGTAACGACTCTATCCACCAGAGCCAGGATAAGACGCTCAGTGACACAGCGGGAGGACACTCACCTTTTTGATAGCCACGATCTGCTCCGTGTTCTTGTCCCTCGCCTTATAGACAGTAGCGAACTAAGGAGATAAGAGAGAGCTACGCGTGACACGGCGGCAGCGCGGCCGGCAGGCCCAGCGACGCAGGCCGGAGCCGGACCTGCTCCAAGACACCGGCGCGGGCGGCCCGGCCACCCCTCACAGTGCCCCGCCGCGCCCAACGGCCGCTCACCTGCCCCTCCCCCAAGAAGTCCAGTTTCTCGTAGCGCTTAGCACGGGCGCGCGCATCCATAGCCACCGGGAGGGAAAAAAAAATAAAAGCGAGAAGAAGCCGAGACCGGAAAGCGAACGCGCACAACGGAAGAGCGGCTCCGGCGCTTTAACAGCGACGCACCCCGCGCCGCTTCCGGCCCGCCGTGCCGAGTGCTGCGCGCTGCAGTGACGTCACCGCGCAGCGCCGGGAGCTGCGCCTGCGCGCGCTCCTGCGTGTTGTGCTGGGTGTCCGTAGGCGCTGTCTGTGAGCTCGGTTGGGGCGCGGTGAAGGGCAGGGACAGAATGCTGAACTTCTGGAGAGTGAACTTCTGGCTGTTCGAGAAGTTGTTGGATGAGATCTCCTGCGAAACTGTTGTTAGGAGCATAGGAAGGGAACGGAGCTGGTAGCTCTTTAAGGACACCTTTCTGAGAGCTCTCCATCCTCTAGCGTAAGAAATCAGGCAGAGGAGGCAGAAATGGACACAACTGACCAAGGACCTGCCGTTCAAACTGAGGGATAAGGACACATGCAGCAGAAGCAGAAAAGGGTGGTCTGGAAAAAGTGCAGGTATGCTGTCCAGAAGTGCAGCGCTGGGAGCATGATAGATGAAAGTAAAGTTGGTGAGGGATTTGAAAAATAGCAGGAAGGGGTCCCACGGGTCCATTGGTCAAAAGAGACAGGCCAAGGAGAGTCGTTCCCTCTCTGATAAATGAGAAAGGAGAACTGGCTACAATAGATATGCTGAGGTACTTAATGAAATCTTTTCCTCAGTCTCCACTGGTAGTCAGGTTTTCCTTTTCTCTAGCATCTCTGAACGTCTTGGTGGGGACTGGGGGAGCAAAATACCCTCCACCCTAAGAGAAAGGCAGGGCCAAGACCACCTCATGGGACTGAATGTGTACAAGTCTATGGAACTGGATGACAAGCATCCCTGGGTCCTGAAGGAACTGTGTGCTGTGGTTTCCAGGCTACTCCCCAGCATAATTGAAAAGTCACGACTGTCAGACAAAGTCCCCGGTGACTGGAAAAATGACTCCCATTTTTTAAGAAAGTGAGAGAGGAAATGAAGACCTAGGGAGCTAGAGGCCATTGAGCCTCACCTCTGTGCCTGGGAAGACCATGGAACAGGTCTTAAAACACATGTGAGATGAGGATGATATCTGAGAAAGCAAGCACAGCTTCACCAAGGGTAGACTGTGCCTTCTATAACTAAGTGATGGCACCAGTGAACGACAGAGCAACTGATGTCATCTCTCTGGTCTTGTGTAAAGCCTTTGATGTGGTCCCACACCAGCTAAACTGCCTCTAAATTGAGGTCGTTTTGAAGAGTGAACTATTCAGTGGGTAAGAATTGGTTGGATAGTTGTAGCCAGAGAGTTATTTTCAATGGCTCTGTGTCCAGGTAAATGCCAGTGATGAGTGGTGTCCCCTACAAATCCATCTTGGAAATGGTGCTCTTTAATGCCTTTATTAATGACATAAACACTGGGATTGAGTACATCCTCTGCGAGCTTGCAGACAATACCATGCTGAGTGGTGTGGTTCATATGATAGAAGGGTGCCATCTAACAGGATCTGGACAGTTTGAAGAAGGCCCATGTGAACCCAATGAGGTTCAACAAGGCATTGCACTTGGGTTGGAGTAATCCCAGATACGTGTACAGACTGGGAGAAAAACTCCCTGAGAGCTCATTGAGAGCAGCCCTGAAGAGAAGGACTTCAGGGTTCTGGTAGATGAAAAGCTGGACACAAACCAGCAACATCTTCTTACAGCTTGGAGGGCCAAATGTATCCTATTATGGATCAAAAGCGGAGTGGCCAGCAGGGTGGGGTGACTGATTGCTTCCCTTTGCTCTTCTGAGACCCTATCTGGAGTACTGTATCCATGCCTAGGGATCCCAGCACAAAAAAGACATGGCTCAGTTCTAGTGCATCATAAGGCTGATTAGAGGGCCTCTCTTACGAAGAACGACTGAGAGAACTGGGTTTATTCAGTTTGGAAAAGGCTCCAGGGAGACTCCGTAGTGGCTGTCCAATATTTAGATGGTGCTTATTACAAACAGATCAGAATAGGACTTTTCATACAGTCTGAAAATGACAGGACAAGAGGAAACAGATCTAAGCTAAAAGAGGATATTCAGATCAGATATTAGGGGTAAATTTTTCACTCGGGGTGGCGAGGCACTGGAAGAGCTTGTCAAGAGAAGGTTTACACCTGTCCCCACACAATGCCCCCATCCCTAAACATGTTTAAGGCCAGACTAGATGGGACCTTGGGCAGCCTAATATAATAGGTGGCACTCTGCCCTCATCGTGGGGTTGGAAACTTATGGTCCTTAAGGTTCCATCCAAATCAAGCCATTCTAAGATTCTATGAGTGTGCCTATTCTGTGTGTGAAACCACTCCTAAGGGGACTTGTTAACAAGGAGTATGAAGCAACTCAGTTTGTTCTATTGCCAAATTCATAGAATGGCTAATTAGAAAAATATTCTAATGATTGTTATTAGTCATCAACATAAAATCTCTCAATCACCAATTAATAGTATTTTGTCAACCCTTACACCTTCATATAGGGTTTTTATTAAGGCTATCAGTATACAATTACTTTAATATTAAGGAAAAGTTTTTGTGATGAACACAATACTTCTCAATCACCAATTAATAGTATTTTGTCAACCCTTACACCTTCATATAGGGTTTTTATTAAGGCTATCAGTATACAATTACTTTAATATTAAGGAAAAGTTTTTGTGATGAACACAATACTTCTCAATCACCAATTAATAGTATTTTGTCAACCCTTACACCTTCATATAGGGTTTTTATTAAGGCTATCAGTATACAATTACTTTAATATTAAGGAAAAGTTTTTGTGATGGACACAATACTTCTTTCTTCAACAGTGGCGAGCAAATTATCTTCCGTACTTATTCTGGACCTCCACGCTGTAAAGCAAAAAATAGAGTTAGCTATATTCCACTGAAAGAAAGGGAAATTGAGATTCAATCTTCCTTTGCACAGTTATAGATTAACAAACAAATTCTAGATTTAACTTCTTGTTTACACTTTGATTTTTAATCTGTAATAGAAGGCATTATAAGTCAGAAAATTCATTATCTATCATTAACAGCTCATTTTCCATATGGGACAACATAAAAAAAAATAAAAACCTCTGCAACCTATTATTTGCAACTGCTCCCTATTCTCCCAGTTGGAACAAATATGACTTTTACTCACTTTAGAAAAATCAGAGAAACAGCAGTAGGGAACTTCCAGAATTTTTTTTACTGCCCGAATTCCAAAGGGCAAAAGTAAAAGCAAAGCATGGGTAAGCAACTATAATCTTTATGAGAAATCAGAAATTCACTATTTTGACAAAGTTATTTTACAACTTACCTCATGGTTAAAAAAAATGGAGGCAAAGAAGTATGGAACTACAGGAAATAAATCGTTTTATTTTGAATTTAAACACTCAACCCACTTGCATGCTGAGAGATTTCCTCTACTGACATTGTTAGCCTTTAAGTGCATTTAACAAAGCTACATAAGTGTCTTTTCATTTCAGACTTAACACTTACCTGCCTAGTTCTTCAAATTCTGTGTGTTCTCCCTTTTTGAGTAAAAATGTTTACATTTGAAAATTTTTACAGAAGAAATGCAATTCTTTCTTGACCATATAATGCTGCAATTGCAAATATTTTCATCAAGCTTAACTAACATGTACCCAGCTACTAGAAGTGCAAAAATTAACCTACTATTACATAATACTTTTCAAAGTACTTTTTAATTAATTTTTTACTTCAGTCACCTGGCAAGGGCTGATCCATGAACAGACTCTTGTGCTCCCATCCAACATATTCAAATTATACATTAAACAGCCGTCACAAAACAAGCAGTGACTATGCTTAATGTAGGCTCTACCTACCACTACCTTTCTACATCTGCTTTAAATCTGTATCTGGTAGTGACACCACAAGCTACTAATTAATAAGAGCTGGGAACCTCCTGCACCAAGGAGTTGTAGTTTTGATACTGTGTATCAAAGCTGTGAAAGCTCTTCTTATCAACAATTACAATGTATATGTGAAAGTTAAAAGAACCTGCAGAAATAAGGAGAATGTTGGGTAAATATGAGAACACACAATTACTGAGACTTACTTGAATATATTCAATCTCTTCAACTGACATAAGTTTCCTTCTGTATTTTTGAGGTAAGATTCTTGCTAATTCAGAAGTGTCTGGTGCACCATGTACCCTACTAACAGATGAAATGTTTTGAAAGGCCAATGGTCTCCCTCCTACAGCCTCCTGCGCTTTTGAAGCGTGAGGTGATGGAACACTTGCTTGTAGAGATTCCTGTACTGAAACCCAGATTGAAAAACAATTTAAAGAAATATAACAAGACTGTAAAATTAATTAGACAAAGGCAAATAAAAGTTACTGACAATTAAGTTTGCTTTGTCATAACAGATAATAAGATACTCAACTGATCACAACCTATTTTTACTGTTATTAAATATGTCACGAGCACAATAAAAATATTCTGAAATTAAGAGAAAGTATATTCAAGTGGAAGAAATATTAGCGTGGAGCAAAATGAAATCAGTACATATATTTACAAATGCTTTTATTTTGGTGGGAATCTTTCCTTGCAGAAAAAGTATGCACTATCATGATTGTGTTGTGGAGAGGGTAACACAGAAGGATAATTAAGATGAATAGCTAATGTCCGCTGAGATGACACTTCTGTTTACTGCAACCGTAAAGTAAGAGAGGTGAAAGAGGTAGGGTCTTACAGAAAGGTGAATGTCACAACAGGTGAATGTCACAACAACATACCGTAACACACACGACTCTACACTTGTTTTTAACATTATACAATGGGGCAGTGTAGTGTATCAAATTATGTCAATAATGTGCAGAATGAGGATCACATATTGGGTATCAGTAATCAAACTGTTAATGAGATGTAGTGACCAAGTAGCATATTAAATCCTTTAGAGGTGAGGGCAAGGAACAAGGCTTAAGAAATTTGCATGAGGGAAGCTGCCTCCAGTTTGAGAACAGGAAAACCGATGATAAAAGGCCACTGTTACCAAGTCAGCATTTTGGACCTCAGGTCTATCCCTCCATGTCACGTCTTACAGTAGAAATATAGTTACTATACCAGGTAGGACTGAGTCCCATAGCTGTATGTTTACATCAGAAGTACTCAAGGCCTCTGTATACAAAGTTAAAAGACCTGATAAAGCAGAATGCTTTCCCGGGAAGTTTTTCTCAGTGCCTCTGAAAAATTAGCAAGGAAAAAAAACAACATCTAAGCAGCTGGAACAGAGGGACTCATACAACAAGCAGCATGATCAAGACTGAGCAAGACCAGATGAGTTAAAAATGCCACAATATTGCCTGCTCTTCTCCCTGTTGCCTCCAACAAGATCAGTAAAGAGAAAGGAGGAGCTATAGGGTGTCTGAGTCAGTTGGGATAGGAATGAAAACCAGCTGCAGCAAAGTCATCCAGGCACTGTGGGTAAAAGCAAGCAAACAACCCCAAACAAAAGAAACAAAAACACAAACAAAAGAAAAACCAAACCAAACCAACCAACCAAAAAAACAAACAAACAAAAAAAAAGTTGAGAGGCATACTGAAAAGTTCTCAGTCAGAAAACTGTATCTGAAAGCTACAAATTGGTCAGATGGTTCAACAAAGGAGGTCCCAAACAGAGTGATGAGAAAGAGAGTCCATGAATGGGCACACCACCTGAACAGGGAGCATGCTATTAAGATGAAATTCTAAAATTTAAGAGTGGAGGCAAAGAAAACAGAAACAGAAAAGAAGAGCTGTTCGCCAGATTTCACACAGTTTTGGCCAGTAGTCCCTAGAATATATTTTTTGTTTCAAGAAATAAAACATCTTATATATGAAAAATAAGAAACTGTTTCTCCAAGCTGGTTTTATATGCCATGAAAACATTTAGAGATTTGCCTGAGATTCTCCTCTACCATATAGTTTAAAGTCTGATATACAGCTGGAACAGAAGCATTACTCAAGTAAAAGCATGAGAACTCAAGACTCAAAAGTATCAGGCCTAACACTGTAGTTGCTTTAGCTCAGATACTGTCTACTGTTTTTTTCTTCCTTGTTTGAAAGCATTCAGCAATAGTAATACCCTAAAAGAATCTGTTTTGCCTTTCAAGCATCGAGTTTCTAACAGCACAGCCTGGATCGACAACATTCTGTTTGGCTATGCACAAGCAGCAGCCTGGTATAGTGAAACACAGTTACTGCTGCAGCCTTTGAGCAAAGAGACAGATTGCCATTTTTGAGGTGACTGAACACGGTTAAAGTAGAATGGTCTATCATACCAGAAAAGTGTATAGTGACAGAATTCTTCTGATGCAGAGATCAACAAGACGTAAGCACGAGAGGTGGAGTGACAAAACTATCCCAAAAAATAGTTCCTGACTAGTTCACAGGTATGGCAGAAATGGCACTGATGTGCAACATAGATACTTAGTAACATTAATGGATAAACTAAACTTACAGCTGCATCACAGATGTAATAATGCTACCATAAATATATAGAACAGTTATTCACGTATTGAGTTGCTTCCAAATGTTCTTTGCTGAATAGACACACCTCACACTTCAGATTGTTTTATAGAATTAAGGGTGTGAAGTCTGAAGGTAGCAGTTTCTGAAATACAAAATTTGTGTTTTTAGCCATCAATATTTGAACATCAAAACAAAAAAAAAAAAAAGAGAAAAAGAAGAATCTTTAGATATCTGAACAAGCTTTCTGCTTCCAGGAGATAATTATGCTGATGAAAATTTTTGACTTGAGTATTAGGAAAAAAAAAATAAAATAAAATCAGCAGTGAACTAAAAGAAAAAAAAAGTAAAAAAACCTCCAACACATTGTGAATGAATGAGAGCAATATAAGACAGCTTTGTAAGATATTTGCTATTTTTGTAAGACATTTGCTATTCTAGTTTCAAATGCTTTGTTGCCTCAAAAGAAAAACAACACACAGCTTACATAGCTTTGATGTCTAAATGTAACAGTACTGGAGATGCTATAGATATCAGTGTAGCTATAAGTATAAAAGCTGATGTCTCAAAGATGGCCTTGTAAATATATATTTTTCCCAACAGTAATCAATAAGACTGGGAAACACTTCTTGAAATATACAGTGAGATAGCTCTGCCACCTGCAACCAAAGTTTTAAAATACCATGAACACTAAATACCACAAAAATCAAGAAGATAAAGGATGAGGAAAATGCAACAGCATTTCTGCAAACATCACTGAATGCTTAAAGCTGCTTCAAACTGACCTTGGCACACCCACTTTAGGTGAATATGAGTATGTGCAGAAAAGGGACTTTGTGTGAGTAGGAAATCTTAAAGAATCCGGTCTGACCAAGAAACAGATGTAAGAAATAGACATGCATATATTACGCATATTCCTCTATATTCCTTACAGTTATAGAGAAGATATCAGAGAGTGATCTCCATTCTAAAAAGCAAGGAACTCATGGATAAACTAAAAGTTTTTTCTATGAAATGTGAAAAAAGGGCATGTCCACCTGAGAAGAATATAGGAATGCTGTCAGGGCCTGAAGAAGATGCAGTGAAGGCTAAGACCCTCTTTGAATTAAACCTTGCTGAGGAGGAAAATGAAAAAAAAAGGTTTTTTTAAAGTACGTAACAGTAAAAGGATGATTAGGAAAAATGTAGGTCCCCTACCTAATTAGATGAGTGCCCTGGGAAAAGGAGATGCTGAGAAGGCAGAGGTTCTGAATGCCTTCCTTGCTTCAGTCTTTAATGCTAAGACTAGCCCTCAGGAATCCCAGACACTGGAGGTAAAAGAGAAAGTCTGGGTAAAGAAAGAGTTTCTGTAGGTTGAGGTGGATCTGGTCAGAGAGCATCTAGACAAAATCAATGAACACAAATCCACGGGCCACAAGAGGATGCACCTGCATGTGCTGAGAACTGGCAGAGGTGATTGCTGAATGACTCTCTTATTGTCTCTGAAAGGTCTTAGCAAATTGGTGAGGTGCCTGAAGACTGGAGGATTGCTAGTGTCATTCTAGTCTTCAAAAAGGGCAAAGAGGAGGATCCAAGAAACTACAGGACAGTTAGCCTCACCTTCATTCCTAGAAAGGTGATGGAACAACTCGCTCTGGATGCCATCTCCAAGTAATTGGAAGAGAAGATGGTTATCAGGAGGAGTCAACATGGATTCACCAAGGGGAAATCATGCTCATCCAAGTGATAGCCTTCTATGATGTCATCACTGGATGAGTAGGTAGGGGGAGAGCAGTGGACATTGTGTACCTTGGCTTCAGCAAGGCATATGACACATCCTTATTATGAAACTTTGAAAGTGAGTGGACACTGAGGTGGATTAAGAATTGGCAGACTGAAAGAGCTCTGAGAGTTGTCATCAGTAGTGCAGAGTCTGGTTGGAGGCCTGTAACTATCCCTGTTATCCCAGTGTTGGTGCTGGGTCTGGTCTGATTCAGTATCTTCATTGATAACCTGGATGAAGGGATAGAGTTCACCCTTGGGAAATCTGCTGATGATACAGAGCTGGGAGGAATAGCTGACACATCTGAAGGCTGTGCTGCCATTCAGCAAGACCTGGACTGACCGAAGAGTTGGGCAAGGAGGAACCTGATGAGGTTTAACAAGAGCAAGCGCAGAGCCTTGCACCTGGGAAGGAATTACCACAAGCATCAGAACAGGTGGAGAGAAGTGCTGCAGAGAATGACCTAGGGGTCCTGGATGAGTTGGCCATGAGCCAGCAGCGTGTCTTTGTTGCCAAGAGTGTGGCCAGCAAGTTGAGGGAGGGGATCCTTCCCCTCTACTCTGCCCTGGTGAGGACACATCTAAATTGTGTCCCATCCTGGGTTCTTCAGTTCCAAAAAGAAATGGAGTCCAGCGGAGGGCCACAAAGATGATTAAGAGTCTGGAGCATCTCCTGCACGAGGAAAGGCTGAGTAATCTGGGTCTGTTCAGCCTGGGAAAAGAAAACTGTGGGGGACCTGATTAATGCTAATGGGAAGTGGGAGGCAAATAGATGAGGTCAGGCTCCTTCAGGGGCAGGTAGCAACAAGACAAGGCGCAATGGGTTAAAGACTGAACATAGAAAGTTCTGTACTAATGTAAAAAATAACTTTACAGTAAAGGTGACAGAGCAACTAGAACAGGCTGCCTATAGAGTTTGTGAAATTTCCTTCTATGGAGATATTCANCCTGTTATCCCAGTGTTGGTGCTGGGTCTGGTCTGATTCAGTATCTTCATTGATAACCTGGATGAAGGGATAGAGTTCACCCTTGGGAAATCTGCTGATGATACAGAGCTGGGAGGAATAGCTGACACATCTGAAGGCTGTGCTGCCATTCAGCAAGACCTGGACTGACCGAAGAGTTGGGCAAGGAGGAACCTGATGAGGTTTAACAAGAGCAAGCGCAGAGCCTTGCACCTGGGAAGGAATTACCACAAGCATCAGAACAGGTGGAGAGAAGTGCTGCAGAGAATGACCTAGGGGTCCTGGATGAGTTGGCCATGAGCCAGCAGCGTGTCTTTGTTGCCAAGAGTGTGGCCAGCAAGTTGAGGGAGGGGATCCTTCCCCTCTACTCTGCCCTGGTGAGGACACATCTAAATTGTGTCCCATCCTGGGTTCTTCAGTTCCAAAAAGAAATGGAGTCCAGCGGAGGGCCACAAAGATGATTAAGAGTCTGGAGCATCTCCTGCACGAGGAAAGGCTGAGTAATCTGGGTCTGTTCAGCCTGGGAAAAGAAAACTGTGGGGGACCTGATTAATGCTAATGGGAAGTGGGAGGCAAATAGATGAGGTCAGGCTCCTTCAGGGGCAGGTAGCAACAAGACAAGGCGCAATGGGTTAAAGACTGAACATAGAAAGTTCTGTACTAATGTAAAAAATAACTTTACAGTAAAGGTGACAGAGCAACTAGAACAGGCTGCCTATAGAGTTTGTGAAATTTCCTTCTATGGAGATATTCAAGTCCCAGCTGGATGCCTACCTGTGTGACCTACTGTAGGGTACCTGCTTTAGCAGGGCTTTGAATTCAGTGATCTCTTGAAGTCTCTTCCAACCCCTGTGATTCTGTAAAACAATCCTTTTTCAGAAGCCTTACCTGGAATCAGTTGAGTCATTTGGCTGAAGAAGAAAGTGCACTCTGGTATAGAACTAGTAACACAAAAAGATCTGAGGCATGCCTCATCCCCAGTTGTAACACTTACTTTTAGGCCTGGGACCACTTTTCCTATCTGGAAACTTAATCAGCGGAGTATGTGGCTTCACTACCTGGAACGTAACAAGGCAGAAGAGAAATAACGGCAATAACGAGTATTTTCGGACAAGCATTAACTTCGTAAGAATACAAAGGGTCATTCACTGTGTTACACAACCCTTCCACAGCGCTGCTCTGCGCACTGCCAGCCTGACCACCTTCTCACCTACCGCCGTTTGCTTCCTCCCACGGAGGAACTTCACCTTCGTAGGTATTCCTCCGCCCTCGCATCCCAAAGGGGCGGCACGCTCCCTTCGCCCCCCGCAGCCATCGCCGCTCCGCACACGGAGCCGGGCATCGCAGGACCCGCTCCCCGGCCGACCCGCGCCAAGGACACCGCTGGCCTCCCCGCCGCAGCCCCGGGCACAGGCCTCCTCAGGCCCCGCAGGCAGCGAGCGGGGCCCGCGGGCCGCTCCGAGCAGCCGACCCCGCCACCGCGCCGCTCCCGCCGCGCCTCAGGAGGGCACCGGTACCTGCACGACCCGAGTGGCCGCCGCCATCTTGCTGCCCATGGTGACCCGCCTGAGGGGCAGCGCCGGGCCCCGCCCCGCCGCGTGGGTAGGGCGGCCGCGAGGGGAGCGACTCCGCCCTTTGAAAAAGCAGACAGCGTGTCATAGCGGAAGCGCTGCTCTTTATTGAGGCCGTTACACGCAGACTGGTTTAGCGGATTGAGTACAGGTGAGGCACGTACCCGTCAGTGTTCAAAGAGGTGGGGTACCGCTCACACGTGTAATTACCCGCACGGAGCTGCTTCTCTCTCTTCTGTCCTCTTTTCCATGTGAGACAGCAGCAGGTGCCAGCACCTAATTCCTAGGTGCTCGCCTTAGCTAATGACTGTGCAGCGCAGCGGCACGCTTCAGAGTATACAGAAAACGTGCAGAGTTTAAAGTAAGGATTACAAGCAAGTAGTGCAGTCTGAGCTTCGCGTGGGGCGTGCTGCCCAGGGCGTGGTGGAGTGGAGCAGGGAAGCAGCAGGGTCATGTCGTCAGCCCCTCTGCAGAAATGCTCGTAACACACAGGTTGCTATTTCTTGTATTATTGCTGCATTTCACAGGGAAATGGGTTCTTGGCATAAGAGCTGCAAACTCGGTCTTCAGCTCCTTTGGTCAGCTACGTGTTAGGTATTGTAACACCTGCTGTTTACCAAGTTAGAAAATCACTTTGGAAAGGTGGGTGGCATGGCTATGTTTGGAGTCTGTAGAGAAGAGAAATTTCAGAAAGGTTGAAATCTCATGTTAAAAGGGTGATTTCACTAAGTAAAATAATAGTATATTAAGTAGACGCAGTCTAAAAATCAAACACCGTCTTCCTGACTACAAGAGATTCTGAATGGAGGTATCTTTCTCAAGCTGCAGAATAATTGCTTTTAAAGATGGATCTTTCGCCCAGTTGACTTGGCATCCGACTACGATATTCTGCAAGACAGAAAAAATGTCATTTAAAACCACAAATCTCTTCAGAAAAGGATCAAAAGGTGGAGTGTATGAGTTGTTTTTTTTTATTTTTTTGCTTTTTTTTCTTCCCCAATTTGAAAGCCCATGAAACTTGCAACACTGTTTTAAATGGACAGGACTAGGGGAGGGGGAAGGATCCTGCTGTCAATACCTGGGCAGAAAAAACAAACCAAAACATCCCTTTCGATTTTCTGCTGGTGGTGGGACACTATTCCTCTTTAAAAGACAGCAACTTGTTTATTTTTTTTTAATCATATCAAAGAAAGTTTGCCTGAACACACGATGATATGGTTTCTAGCATTCTCAATCTGCCATTCTGGACTGAATGTGCGAATTTTTAAATTTAACCAAAAAAGATTTGTCCTATTTATGTCATTTAGAATGTAAACAGACCTAATTAAACATAACACAGAACCCACTAAAAAATTTCCCATTTTTAATGAGATGAAACATGTTTCAGACCACTAGTAGAAAAAGCGTGCAAAACAAGAACATGTGGTTCTTTTTCTGCTCTTGAAATTCTTCTGACCATACGAATTCACAGAATGATTATATCCTGTTTTCCATCTAAATGCCTCAACACACAGACACACGTATATATTTAAATAAACTGTCCATTCTTCACTGGCATTTCATAACTAATTTGACAAATTCACAGCTCCTACGATTCACTGTGCCTCACATCTTTGTATTTATTGGGTCACTGATCTGCAGGGTCAGGTGTTGCAAGTGATGCTGTGAAAGGACAAGTACCAACCAGCAGCAGAGGATACATGTCCTTTAGTAGAGCCACTCTAAGCACAGGATGTTGCAGGAAGCCCTCTTTCCACTCCAATCTCATACCAGTTTTCTTCCTTACTTAGCATGATGCCAAACTCAGGGTAACCTGCCACCCAGCTGTGCTGATACAGACTATTCAGCAGTATCTGACAGATGGGTAACCAAGACCATGAAGGCTATGCTAACGAAAACACTTTCACAACACTGCGCAGGGCAACATGTAATTAGAAGGAGCAGTCTGGATCCCTGGTATCACAGGATTAAGAGTTACTTATTTGTCCCAGTCACAAGAGTGGGAAACTGGTTTGAGGGGATGTAGGGGTGACTCACAGTGTTAGGAACTATGGCCTCTGCCGTGATAGACATACTTCTGGAAGACGCCATTATCTTTGTTGTTTTAAGGGAACTGAGAAAGACATAGACTGTTTCTAAACTCTGTAAATAATTAATCCAAACAAGTTTCTAATGATTTAATACCTTTAGTCTTTAAAATAATAATGTTTTCCTTTAATACTGCAGTTTTTTTTCTTTGATGCTGTTACAAAAAGATTTTTAAAAACACAACTTTGTTTGAAGTTACATTCAGTATATAGTATCTTATCTTTTCATAATGCAAACTGTAAACCTCTGGCATTACCTGGAGTATATTTTGAATTAACGTAGTCACCTTCCTTTCATACTGCACATTCCTTTGGATAAACTTCAACTTTTCAGCCATTTTCTTTCTCACTACTTCCTTTTTTTTTCTCATTGTGGTAAAAATTTGCAGCACCTTCTCTCCTTCTGCCTGTTTCAGAACTGTTCCATCATTAAGAAAGCAAAGCATTTAAAAGTTGATCAGTGGGCAGAAGACTAAAGAGATGCTTCATCCTTATAGACATGTAAAGCAGTTCCATTACAATAGCTTGAACTTCTCACTCTATCCCTTCCCTCCAGCATACCTTCCACAAGAAACAAACGCCATATGTATCTGGTATCAACATACACTGATTTGTTCCATGGCTGCTAACAAAACTGTCTGCATTTCCATCAGACATGGATGCTGATTTGAACACCCATCCTACACCCTGTCTTCATTCGACACAGTTTTATAGTCAGAGACATTTTAGATCTTTTTCTGGCCTGATGGAAAACATTCAGAAGTCACACAAGGGATGCATGGACAATACCAGCAATATTAATATTTTTAGAGGAAAACTAGGCTAAAAGTTAGAATGAGTAATAGCTTTAAGGGAGAGTTCTTATACAGAAAGCACGCTGCTCCTCCTGACCCAGCATTCCTTCCTTTATTTCTCCAGGTATTACTGAAAAGTGATTCCAAATCTAAAGTTTCACTCACCATAATAAGCATACTGAATAACAAGACCTATAGCATCACACAAGCTCAATGTAAGTAAATACACTCCTATTTCACAAATATTTCACTAAACTACAGTTTGGCAAAAAATATCCTTTAGGTCTCTCAGAACTGATCTGAGTTCGTAAGTGAAACGTAATCTGCTGGGGAGCTTGTACTAAATAATGAAATACCACCACTATTTTTTTAGTACAGTCTTGCATCTCTGGCCTACTATCTGACCGATATATTCTACTGTTTCAGTCTTACTTTCATGTAGACATCATATAAGCTTATTTTTATAGTATTTCATGCACTCCTTTCCAGAATTTTTATAACTCTACTGATAATTTCAGTTACTTAAAATTTCTAAAGAAGCAGTTTAAGATATGAACTGTATTTTTAACTATAAAACAAAGCTAATACATAAAACACTTACAGTATCTTTGCCTTCTAATGTCATTCAAATTCTCTCTGATCGCACGTGTTTGCTGAAAGAAAAAAAATAAAATCCTAGACTGTCATCTCCTATAAATACTGATGATGCAAATTCAGTTTGCAGTAGCAGTTAAGGGCAGCTGTAGCAGCAGACTTTCTTACATATTCACATTAAGTAACCATTGTGCTAATTTTATCACCCCTAGGAACCACATCTGGGCCACATATTTAGTTCAAATGACTTGTGCATTCCCGTTACTTTAAACTGTGCCTCTGTCCATACTGAAGTTGGCAGGCCTGGACAACTGCAACAGAAGGTACAATTGACACTTACCTGATGAGCTTGAAGTATTTCCCAGTTGATCATGATTATGTCTTTCATTGTTTCCATGATCAGCCTAATGAAGAAAATAAAGTTGCATTCTTTAAGACCATTATGATGTGTCAACAACATAAATGCTTTAACCAAAGTTACTCAGATGAAACAAAAAATGCCCATTTATCTTAACACAAAAATAAAAGTTACTATACTAAATATAGGCACCAAATAGTCTCCTTGCTCCCACTTGGTTTTGCTAATGTTTCAGTAAGTTTGTCTAACACTTCAAATCAGAGACTGCAAAAGGATGCCAAGCCACTTGAGAATGGCAAGTGACTGGAGCTCCTGAATTCAGGTCTGTGACACGGGTGTAATAGAGATCAGATGGAATGCCTACACAAGAATGGGGCTGTTCAGGTCCCTGGATGCAAGGAATGCCAGAATCTATTGCTGCTGGTAGAGTGGCAAGGATGTGTGAGCAGGTGGAAGGCTTGCTCAGCCTGGTGGAGGTGGAGAGCATGAGGAGCATCAGGGAGTGTGAGCAGGAGAGAGACAGACTGGTAAAATAACTCCCTACAATATCGGTGAGAAAGGCACTCAAACAGTGATGGACCCCCTTCCCTGTCACCATCATGCAGAGACAGGGAGAAATGGAAACAGTTCCCAGCTCAGTGTCACAGGCAAACCCTTTATCTAAGTACCTCAATTCTCCAGGTTTCCGTATGTAACAAGTTTGAGGCTTTGGATCTTGAGAGAGAGGTGAGTGAGGACACGGTGGAAGGTCCACCCAGAGGTTGCCTAGAGTGAGGCGTTCAACTCCATGCCTCAAGACTGCCTCCACCAAGAAGGAAAAAAGGGTAATTCTTGGAGGCAACTCCCTTATAAGGGGAATGGAGGGCCCAATATATTGGTCAGACTCTGTCTGAAGGGAAGTGTACTGCCTCCCTGAGGACCAGGTCAGGGACATTACTAGGAAACTTCCTAGTCTGGTTTGCCCCTCTGATAATTGTCCTTTACTGATAGCTCAGGCTGACAGCAATGAAGATGCTGGAAGAAGGCTGAGAGCTATCAAATGGGATTTCAGGGGGTTGGGGTGGTTAGCTGATGGAGTGGGACTACAGGTGGTACTTTTCTCTATGCCTTCAGCGGCAGCAAGGGATACTGACAGAAGTAGGAAAAGTAATCTCTGTTATAGACTGCCTAACCAGGATGAAGAGACAGATAAGGCTTTCTATGAACAGCTGGCAGAAGCTGTGTGATCGCCTGTGCTTATTCTCATGGGGGACTTCAACTTCTCTGATATATGCTGGAAATAATACAGCACAGAAGAACCAGTCTAGGTTTCTAGTATGTGGAAGCTAACTTCCTGATGCAGCTGGTAAGAGAACCTACCAGGGGGGTGCCTTGGTAGACCTGCTGTTCACAAACAGAGAAGGACTGGTAGGAGGTATGAAGGTCAGGAGCTGTCTTGAGCAGAGCAATCACAAAATGGTAGAGTTCTCGATTCTTGGTGAGGTCAGGAGAGGGGAAGGCAACAAAACTGCTACTTTGCACTTCAGGAGGACAGACTTTGAACAGTTCAGGACCCTATTAGGGAGGGTTTCCTATGATTCAGTCCTGAAGAGTAAATGGGTCCAGGAATGCTGGACACTCCTCAAAAAGGAAATCTTAGAGGTACACAACTACGCTGTCTCCCTGTCCTGTAAGATGAACTGACAGGGAAGAAAACTGGCATGGATGAGCAGGAAACTTTTTCTGAGGCTCCAGCAGAAAAAGAGCATCTATCTCCTATGGAAAAAGGGACAGGTAACTCACAGAGTACAGAGAAGTTTTTAGGATATGCAGGGAGAAAATTAGAAAGGCAGAAGCCCAGCTTGAACTCAAAACACCTTACCGTGTGCGACTATCATTTTGTTTCACTCTGTTTCTCAGAGCATCCATAAGCTGGATCCTGTGTGGTATAAAGAAGAGACATAGCTCTGATGAGAACTGACAAGAAATTGAGAGATCTGAATTTAGGTACGTAGCTGAAAAGAGATTTCCAAGTTTCTATTTACACCTACTCTGGCACTGGAAATTAAAAAACAAAACAACACAACATTAACTTTCAAATGTCAAACTTGTTAAACACTGGAGCTTAATTCTCAGGAGAAAAAAAGTGTAACAACTGACCATTTGTAGGAGCTACAACGCATTTCTATCTTGAAATGTACCTCAGACATCATTAGTCCCAGCCTGCACGAGTGAAGCTAGGCAAAGGTAGGAATTCAGATGATAAGTCATGCAACATAGGTGACACGTAATTACCAACCTCCACCTTTTCATAGGAATTTGCAAAATACTACCAACAACTTTATTTGCTGATACACACAAACCGCCTTTTCATAATTTTGCAGGACCTCAGAGGCTCGCATGTGCTCCTATTTATTTATTGTTATTCCCTACATTACGTGCCTCTCTATTCCTGGGGTTTCAATGGTGTCAAATCTCTCATGTTTGCAACACACGGTACAGAATTTTGAAATCCTATTTTAATCAGAATTATGCAATTGTGTGTGCATATGCACACAGATAAAGAAGCAGAAAGCCTCCAAATGAACAGCAATTAAAAACATCTACCTTTGCAAGACTAATGCTTTGCTTTCAAAGGCAGCTTTTACTTTCTCCACTTCTTCCAAACTTTCTTTGCCACTGAAAAAAAAAAAAAAAACAAACAAAAACAGAAGTGTGAAAAGAACAAAAAACGTAAAAGCAATCTCCAGTTTATAACTTCCTCTGCATGCCTGAAATAAGAACTGTTCCTGTATGCTACAAGTTACTCGGTTCCATATTTGAACATGGCAAAACATGTAACTGAATTCCAGCCATCACCAGAAGGATTGCAAAGGTACACTGTAGGGAACCACGGCAGATACAGAACTATACTGGAAGATCACAGTCACAGAATTGTAGGGGTTGGAAGAGACCTCCAGAGGTCATTGAGTCCAACCCCCCCTAGCCCAGGTTGCACAGGTAGGCATCCAGGCTGGTCTTGAATATCTCCAGAGAAGGAGACTCCACCATCTCTCTGTGCAGCCTGTGCCAGTGCCCTGTCACTGCACTGTGAAGAAGTTCCCACGCATATTTGTGTGGAACTTTCTATGCCTCAGTTTGTGGCCATTTCCCCTCGTCCTGTCACCACACACTGCTGAGAAGAGTCCAGCCTCGTCCCTTTGCCTCCCACTCCTTAGATATTTACAGATGTGGATCAGATCCCCTCAGTCTTCTTTTTTCAAGTCTGAACAGATCCAGGTTTCTCAGCCTTTCCTCATAAGGGAGATGATCCACGCCCTTTATCATCTTTGTGGCCCTCCACTGGACTCTTTCAAGGAGATCCCTGTCTTTTTTGTACCAGGGCACCCAGAACAGGACACAATACTCCGGTGAGGCCTCACCAAGGCAGAGTAGAGGGGGAGGATCACCTTCCTTGTCCTGCTGGCCATGCTCTTTTTAATGCACCCCAGGATCCCATTGGCCTTCTTTGCCACCAGGGCGCACTGCTGGCTCATGGTCAACATGTCCTCCACCAGGACACCCAGGTCCCTCTTTGCAGATCTCCTCTCCAGCAGCTCATCCCCCAGCCTGTACCGGTGCATGCAGTTATTCCTCCCTAGGTGCAAGACTCTACACTTGCTTTTGTTAAATTCTGTCTGATTTCTGACTGCCCAACTCTCCAGCCTGTTCAGGTCTCACCGAATGATATCACAGCCTTCTGGTGTGTCAGCCATTCCTCCCAGCCTTATATTGTCAGCAAATTTGCTGAGGGTGGACTCTATCCCCTTATCAAGATCACTGATGAAGATGTTGGAACAGGACCGGACCCAGCACGGACCCCTGAGGAACACCACTAAGCACAGACCTTCAGCTGGTCTCTGCATTACTGATCATAGCCCTGTGAGCTCTGCCAGTTCTCAACCCAACCCATCATCCACTCATCTATTCCACACTTCCTCAGCTTGGATATAAGGATGCTGTGGGAGACAGTATCAAATGCCTTGCTGAAATCAAGGTAGACTACATCCACTGCTCTCCCCCTATCCACCCAGCCAGTAATGACATCACAGAAGGCCACCAGGTTGGTTAAGCACAACCTCCCCCTGGTGAACCCATGCTGACTACTTGTGATAATGAGAGATACTCCTGATAAGATGGAGAGGTGTATCTCTTTGTCATAATTCCTTCTGTTGCTTTGTTTTAACTGAACTCTTACGCACTAAGGTTTGTTAATGAGGAGCTCTCACTAAACAATAAAAAGAAGCACACTTCTGACATGTTTTAACGGTTGGGAACAGAGCTGAGAAGTTTGTCCATAACAAATTGCATACCTTTCGATAAAGTTTACTTCTATGCCACTGTTGCACTCTTCACCTGCAAAGCAAGAGCGTGAGCAAAACAACGCACCGGGAAGGCTGACGGCAGCTGGCAGCGCACAAAGCACAAGCAGCTGTCGGCCTGCCTCCCGCAGCACCCCTTCCCTGCCCGCGCCCCCGCCGCCACAAAGCCGTCATTCGGCTTCCGAGCGCTTCCGCCCACAGCTCGGGGCTCCGTACGCCGCTCCGGGGAATGGGACGCGGGCAAAGGAAGCGCGACGAGGCCGCGGAGGAACGGCTCGCGGCGTCGCTCAGAGAGCGGGGGCGAGGGGGGAACCCCGGTGGGGGCTGACCGCGGGGGCTTGCTGCGCGGGCTTACTGCGGGGACAGGCGGCGCCGATCTCCATCACCAGATGCTTCAGATGTGTTCTCGCGCTGCAACGGAGCGAAAGACACCGTCAGCCCCTCCAGCCCTCCCGCCCTCTCTCAGCGCCCCCGCCCCGCGGCACGGACCAGAAGCACTCCAGAACGTCCCGCTTCGCGTTCGGATCTGCCTCGGCATCGGGATCGGCCGCCGACCGGCCGGGCCTCCCCCGCCGCCCCCCCCCGCCCCCCCTC
>VXAB01012026.1:92463-132174 GCA_013399175.1 Odontophorus gujanensis
GTCCGCACGAGAGGCGGGGAGAGGAGGGGAGAGGAGCGGAGCGGTGCGGACGGGCGTACGGCCGCAGCATCGCCTCCGACCCGTACTCACTGTGTCGGAGTTTTGCGGCGTGACGCGGCGCATCGCAGCGACTTGTCTTGGAGTGGAAGTTGTTAACGCTTAAAGGAACGCGGCTCGACGCTTAGGACAAGCCGGCGTTGCCGCTGCGGCTTTAAATCAGCCGCCAGCTGCTGCTGTTCGCCGCCGCCCATTGGCTCCCGCGGCGCCTGCCCTACGCTCGGGGGCGGGCCGGGCGGTGCGGCGCAGAGGCGCGGCCGGCAGGGGGCGCTGTGTGGCTGCAGGGGACGACGCTCCCGGGCCCATTGACTCTGCCCTCCCCAATGCCGCCCCTTGCAGCTCCCTCAGGTTTCGTCGTTGGGCAGCAGAGAAAAACGGCGCAGAAACCCTATTTCATGGAGAAGCCCTGTTTCATAACGAGCTAATGGATGATGCGTGTAATATAACGCGAGGCTGCTGTGAACAGCTCTCTCTCATAGAGAGCCTAGATCAAGTGTCCCCAGACAAAAGAACTGCAGAGGGAACGCAGCCCCTCCCTGGCGCTTCTATCCCTGCTCTGTCCCCTAACCCCGCTTGCGATGGGAGCTGGAACTACGTACTTAGACAGGTTTTTAATGATACACTTCTCCGTTTCCATCTCAAACGTTCAACCAGAAAAGCTGTACTACATAACATTAAAACAAACTTCAAAAATATTTTTATTTTCACCTCATGTACTGATACTGCTCGCTGTCAAATGGGCAATACGCAGCTGCAGTTTGTTTTAAGTTAACTTCATCTTTGAACGCGCCTCAACGGGAACTGCCAGCACACAAACCAAGTGAGTAGGACAAGAACTTCCCTGCTGTACTACTGATCAAAATACAAGATCAACTGGCCTGCACTTGTGATTTGAGGAACTGCCCTTACAGCACACTTCTCTCAGACCTTATAGAGAGCCTGAACCCTTTTCTCTGAAGGCTTGCTGCTTCTGCAGCACTATCCTAGGAAATGAGGGACCTCAGGATGATCAAGACTTACTACACAAACCAACATAAAAGCAACTTTTAGATACTTTCTGACCAGTTTTTCAAGTCAAAACAAAATCTGCAGTATGAGACAAATACAGTACCAGCAGGACAGAACAGAATGCATACTTTTAGAAAAGTTAGAAGAGAAACAGCCCAGTTTGTATATAGACTGATCACAGGCAGAACTGTTCAGGGATATTTCAGAGGGCATTGCTGCTAAAACTGATGTGATACAGTTAAGTTCTACAACACTTTACGTAATTTCACTAACATCAAGAATTAAGTCTCTATTATGACACACAGGTATATAAATACCTAGAACAAGAAAGCAGCATCACAAAATAGGACTGCTGTGATACACAGAATTATGAAATAAGTACTCACTCTTGCTAACAACTGAACTGGTGCCTGAATTTCAAGGGTAGTTTTTAAGAATTTTCAGGCAAGGGAAGGAGGTAAAGGAAGATGTAAAGGTAACTGCCTCTGAAGGCATACATTATGCCTGCTGTAAATAGGTTTTCCCTAAAGAGAGATTAGTCTTCTCCAAGACCCCAAAATGCATTCATTCTTTCTTAAATAAATCCTCTCCAATCAGTGAGTTCCAATTTATGGCCTGTTTCAATAGCTTACCAAGCCTTGTACTACTAGAGTATGGCATTCTAAAACTGGATGACTTCCTTGGGTAATATATAATCAGTGTAATTTGCTACAGTGCATCTGCAGCTGTACTATGGTACAGTTTGATCTTTCATACATATATATATTTAAATCCAATAGCTCAAGCATACACTTACTGCCTATCCAGAATGGAAGACTTTTCCTTTTGCCTAGCTAGATATTCAATCACCACAGCTTATCTTGAACAAAGTTCAAAGAAGAAAAAGCAATTGAATAGCAGTTTAGCAATGACCAAGTCACAAGCAGCAAAGATTTCACCTGCCAGTTCCCTCAGCTGCTTTCCCGTATCTATTAACTGCCAGTGTAAAATAGATTTTAGGATAACAAAAAGCTAAGGAATAGTTAATTATCACAAAGAATATGAGAATATGAAGTCCATCCACCTTGTTATTCTGTATGATAAAAATCAAGTAAATGATAAAATAATTCATCTTGCAGAAGTAAATATTTGCTGAGTGTTAGTGTACTCACCAATTAATTAAGTTTCTAACTACTGAGTTTGCAGTTATTCACAAAAAAGTACTTTTTTTTTTTTTTAGAGAGGCTTTTTGATTCTTAGTCCTTCCAGAAAACAATACAGTGTCTGCAATTCTTTTCTTCCAGTTTCTCACTACTAACATGTGGATTTATCCCCTTAAGAAATAACCTCATATAAATTTAAAATGGTAACATCTATTTGCTCTGATGCAGTAAAATTAAGTTGAGAAATCAGTACTGGATGCAGAGACACAGTATAAAAACTGTATATTATTTATTATCTAACAAACTCTGGGAAAAACTCACCTTTGAATTTAGCTTAGTTTTTACTCCCGATAATAAAGATAAATCTTTTTTATTCAGTCTTCAAACTACTTTTGGAAGAAAGAAAAGTATTTTTCAGTTGATTTTGTATGTAGCCCAATATAAACTATTTCACTTTCTTACTGTCAACATAAATTTATAATCATGATGTTCCATACTTAAGAGAACGTATGGAATATATCAGCGTTCATCCACCAGCGGTAAAATGTCTGTTTAATGAACACCACAACGTACAGTACTTAGGATTTCCATTATTTTCACATATACAGCAAATATTATAGTCCTTATTTCCTTTACAAAAGCATCTTGATCCAACGTTAATACAGATACAATGCTTAAAAAAAATCAAGAGTATAGTACATTTTTCTGTACATGTATGTGCAATATCCCCTGACAAAAAAAATACAGGCATGGAACCCTACATCATTACCATCTACCCTTTGGCTAGAATAAGTTTTTGTCACATTATGTAAGTACCATCTTTGTAGTATTTCATGGATTCTAGATGTTGAGTCATTGCAAGGACATCCTGAAATCCTGTACTGAGGCCGGACATGTGTTGAAAATAAGCTTCCTTCTCCACTTGGACAGTTAGGTTGTTTACTCCAGCATCTTTCAGAATTGCTGTAACCTGAATATAATATTAACATTAAACTTCATATGCAACTCACAATAACTTACTCAATTCTCACTCTGAAATACTGCAGATTAAAACAGCACCATCATAAAGCTTTTCAATTTTCTAAAAGAGTGAAGACTAGCTTCATACAAGTCTGGCTCTGCAATTTCTGCAAATTTTCAACTTGTCCATGTAAAGAAGTAAACAACCTTTGAAGGAGTTTGAGAATAAAGCACCTAAGATGTTACAAACTCACAGAATTGCAGGGATTGGAAGGGGCCTCTACAGACCACCTGGTCCAACCCCCAAGTCAGTAACAAACCCATGTTAGTATCTAGGTTTGCTTGTTTTGAAACATGAAACTAACCTCCTCCTGCCTTTCTCACAGCAGATATAATTCCACTATCTATGTTTCCCTCAACTCTCTTGCTTTTAATCTTGTTTGTTTTGGGACAAGTTTTAGCAAGCAACACTTTTATGACAGCAGACCAGGAGAGATACAGCATTAGAGGCCAGCTCTGAAGCATTAAATAACAGCTTACAAAAACAGTACTACACAGCAAAAAATAGCATGAAAAAAAACCATAAAAACTTTGCACCTTACCTGCTGTACAATTCTCTGTTCCATCACATCTGATACCACTTGCACATGTATTGTACCTGCCACAACACTTGCAGAATGGCACCAAAAATGAGGATCTCTGTAGGATATGACTCCATCTATTTTCTGAATCTGTAAAGAATTTATATTAGCAACAATTATTTTCAAAAACAAACACATTTTAAACTTGTACATTCACACTGATAATGAATGTTCCACAGGGAAACAAAGCTGCATTTCTAGCCAAGTCACAGAGAAATAATGTAGAACCTAGAAGCCACAATGCTACTGTCAAACACTAGACCTCACAAGCCAAAGGAAAACCCAGCAGAGTGCAATGTGAAAAGGGATGAATAGAAACAATTGTTGGAGTCTCAGTAACACTTATGGACAGACTAACTCTGGTCTGGGCTTTAAGACACTTATAGGGCATCTGCTACATTGTTATCCAGGACAGGCAGCTGTACAGTTATCATAGCTGTACATTTTTCAGAAATGTAATTCCATAATTCATCATGTTTTGAAATTGATCTTTGCCTGGAGGGGACTTGGCAGCCTGCATGATATTCTGTTTCGGATTTGTAGCCAAAACAGCGTTGATAACAAGCTGGTGTTTTGGCTTGTTGAACACAGGCTGTAGATTCTGGGCAACCTGCTTTAGCTTTTGATGTAGCAGTTGGCAATTCCTCCTGCAGCAGGGGAGCCGCAAGTAGATGATCTCTGAGGTTCCTTCCAACCCAAACCATTCTCTGATTGTATGACTGTCAAGAGTTCCTCTTTTTCCCACCTTAATCCAATCCAGCAAGTCTGCTATGGGTGGACTAGAAACTGGGAAGAGACACAGCAGGGATAGCTGACCCAGGTGGCCGAGAGAGATGCTGTCTAGAACACAGTAGTATAAAAAACTGGGCTAAGAAGGGAGTTCTAACCTTTTCTAAAGCAGCATGCAGATCCTTCTCCTGTTCATGAGGTATCCTCAACAAAAGCACTTGACAGGCATCTTTCAGTAGTGGGATAACACTGAGAAAAATCAGCGTAGCAATAAAAAGAGAGCAAAGGGGATCAGCTATCAGCCATCCGAACTGTTGAATAAATGTGGTAGATACAATAACACCCACGCTGCCAAGAGTGTCTGCTAACACATGCAGAAACACACCTGAAAACAAAATACACAGAGTGATTAAGGGGAACACATCCGCTTAAAATGTACGTAGATGCTCATTAGCAACACATTCACTTTCATGACATTAGCCTTCCTCAAGCCACCTGCCTCACCTGCTGCAAAATGAAACAAAACATTTAGTTTAACCAGTATTTAATTAGAAATCAACATTTTCAGCATGACAGCATTTTCACTCTCCGTTACAATAATCTAGGCAGACATTTACAGATTAAACCACATACATAGTCTTATTTTGTTAGTGGGTCTTCTTCACAGTGCAGTGACGGAGCACTGGCACAGGCTGCACAGAGAGGTGGTGGAGTCTCCTTCTCTGGAGACATTCAATGCCCACTTGGATGCCTACCTGTGCAACCTGGGCTAGGGAGCTGCTTTGGGAGGGGGTTGGATGAGATGGTCTCTGGAGGTTCCTTCCAACCCCTAAAATTATGTGATTCTGTGTAAGACTAGTATTTACTAGCTGCCAGATTTAAAAGGATGTTAAACAGTTTTAGAGATGGGCAGACATTACAATACAATGCTTGAAAACAGGAGAGTCAACTTAACTAATGACTGATGTAAAAATAATTATGAAAAAGGAGACTGTTAGCTTAAATGTTTATGCTATAACAAGCTTATGCAAAATGTCATTCTTTTATAGACTTTTATAAGTGATATAATTGGTAAAGAACTACCTTCTAACTGGGAGGTAAGAAGATTCTAAGAAGTAGCTGTTCTAAAATTTTATATATATTGCCCTTCTCAGCTTCCAACTTTAGACATGGAAAAGAAAATTTCATCTTTACCACCTTATCTTCTGAATCACAAACAGAAGCATATTGCTTCATATCCTAGACTTCTGGTCTGCATTTGCTCTTCTGCTTCTTTATCACTTCCCCCAGGGCTTTTACAACCAGCTGTAACATGATACCTAGAAGTATGGCAATAACTTTATAGACGAGACATTCTACTTTCATTTTGAGATGGAACTTAGAAATGATTTTTTTTTGTCAGTAAGGTTTATGATGACTAGTTACTAATATTAACAAAGACTGCAGATTAATGCTTTGTACTGGTCCTTGTGTATCACCCACATCTGAGAAAGCAACGTGAAAAAATAATTCAAGTTCTTAAAGTTAAATTCACTTACAAATAAACACTTAAGAAATAAATGTATACAGTGTTACTTGATCGCCAGATCATTCCTGGAGGGAGATTTTAAGAATGATACACAGTACTGGGGTTAAATCTAAAAAACTCTGAAGTCTGCTGTAGACCAGATATGCTGTTTACAATAGTCTATACTTGCCTCTCATGTTGGTATTCATGCCTCCTCCAGAAGACACATGGGAATGTCCATGGCTGTGCCCATGGTCATTGTGAGAATGGCCATGCCCATGGCTGTGGCTGTGTCCATGGTAAGAATGGCTGTGATCATGTGAATGACAGCCTCCACGAGAAGCCCCATGGGAGTGTGCATGGCTGAAGGCACAGATACCAACCAGGTTTACGATCAACCCTCCAACAGAGACTGGCTGTGAGAGGGAGAGAAGTGCTTAGTTTCACTATACATTCCTGGGTGTTCATCCCAAAATCCCACCCAATGACTGACACCAAAATGCAACACTCAATACCCACATGTCATGAGATGGTGGTAACTTAACTTTTAAGAAGGAGGTTATCATTTTTATTTAATTCTAGAATGAGAAAGTGGATTGGCTACAAGCTTTGCGTTGCTCTCATTCATTGGAAAAAAAAAAAGAAGTGTATAAATCTATTTTGAACATGTATACTCATCTAAAATTGTAGTTAACTGAAGATAACAACTACCGCTTTACTGGTTGTGATTTTTTTCTCTCAACACATTCTTCTACTCTGCTCTTGAAAAACTTGCGAACTGCGGTAGAGTAATTCTAGCTAATACTCTAGTTAATCAAATGCTGCTCAGGAGCTATCAGGCCTTAAATCCAGCAAAACACACATGTAATTTTACCTACACAAAAATCTTTGTTACCAAAATGGCTATAAGAGAGCACAAATTTGTGTGTATGGGGAAAAAAAAAAAGTGAAACCACAAGTATGATAAATGGAGGTTTAGACTCTCTGAAATCTGTAATTTAAAAATTTAGTTTGAAGAAAATAAATGACAACAGTTTGGAAGAAAGCAATGAAGGCCTAAAAACTTAAGTAGGGAGCCCCTGGAGAAGGTATGGAAGGTAGTGAGACACAGGCACTGTTAATTACTCAACAGCTTCATGATTAAATTAAAAACAAATTTAATAATTAAATTATATTCAACCCTATATATTTCCATATTTAAAATAAGATGTGGTTTGTATTTTACAATTGTAATTATCCATTAAAGAGCCAAGGTGCTGAATGATCTCCTAAGCATGCGACTTTGTCTTTTTTTTTTTTAAAGATCAAAGTAAACAAACATTTAACTGCAAAACAGTATGCGTAACAATGAAACTTACAGTTAGCATATTTGTGTCTATGTCTGGAGGGTCTACCAGTCTGGCCACTGATTCCATGAAAACAAAGAAAGCAATTACCATCAGAAAGAGGCCATTAATAAAACCAGAGAGAATTTCTACACGTCCATATCTGAAAAACAACATAAGTGCTTTTGAGAGTAATGACTGAGTATCCTGCACAAATTACAAAGTTATAATATAGTAAATGGTAACATATTTAATACAACTTTGATATATTTTTTTCTTCTTTAGACCTGTGAAATCAGGCCTTAATGTCTTGGCTGTTTGCTTTTGACCAATAGGTGGCTAGCTTGCAACTGTTCATAAGTCAATAGCACAAAATTTTAATAACACAAGTATTTTTTAATATACACAGTACATGTAGGGCTTCAGGCTCAACAACTTTTAATCAAAAGAATGCAAGTGAAATCCCCACATGAACATTCATTTTCAACATATTCTTATGACATGTACATATATACAGTGAGTCCACTCCTAAATAATATTTTCAGTGCAAGTTTTATTTGTAGAGATTAACGCTAATCAGATCTCACACACTTTTTTTTTTTTTTTGCTGGGGAACGGTACAATGACATGAACATGAATGGAACAGAGACAAGACACAGCAAAAAAAACAAAGAAGCATGCATGATTAAAAGCATCCTGAACATATCTTTACAGTTGGACATTTTGAAAATGAGCAAGTAGAAAAATTTTCAGGTAGTCTTTAATGGAGTTAATATACACACCCATAGGAAAATATGCGAGTTGCTTTCCATCTTGTCATCAGAGCTGCAAAAAGCCCCATCACTAATGCAGAACAATCAAAAAGCATGTGAAATCCATCAGATATAAGACCAAGGCTGTTGGTCCACACTCCATAGAAAAGCTCCACAAAAGTGAAAGCCTGAAAAGAAAAGAAGTTTAAGTTTTCTTGGAAGATTAAATTGTAATTTAATGTCTTGGTGATTAGCAGGAAAACCACTTCATGGAATGTTTGCTAGTTTTCAAAAGGTATTACTCCATCTATTTTCAGACCATTTTCTTTCTCCATGGGAACCAACCCTCCCAAAAGCCATAGATGTATGAGTACATAAATAAATCTAAGTTATCACTTAGAATTTTAAATGAGTATTATGAAGACAAAAACATACGCACTGTCATTAAACACTGTATCTACTTTAATCTTACCTATCATGAATGTCAAAATCAATGCTTTTACCCATGTTTTGCATAAACTGTCTACAAAAAACATCAGGACGAGCAGAACAGGTAGAACTCTTGCAGATAAATGGAAGACTCAAGGCAGCTACTTACAGACTTATTTCCAAGAGCCAATGTAAATAATTAAAAAAAAAATAAAAAAGGTTCAAGTGAACTAGAAAAAATATATCTTTCATAATTCTGTCTAAATTTAAAGGGAACACTTTTTAACTGTGTGAGTGGCTGAATACTGGCACAAGTTGCCCTGAGGCTGTAGAGTCTCCTCCTCGGGGTTCTTCAAAACCTGCTTGGTCACAGAGCTGGGCACCCTGCTCTGGATGGCCCTACTTGAGAAGGAGTTGGACCAGATGGACCCACCAGTCCCTGCCCACCTCAGCCATTCTGTGATTCTCTGATCTAAGCCTGTACATTAACAAACACCTGCTGCACAAGTTATAAATATCTAAAGAAAGTTCTTCTTGTTACACTAGCTAAGCAACATCTATAAAGAATGAAGTATCAGCATCTGAGGGGCTGAATTAAGTAACAATTTACACATGTTAGTAATTGACCAAATTAATTGCTAGCAATTCTGCTACAGACTCTAAATCAGAAGGAAAAAAATAAAAAAGCAAACCCACATTTTATTTAAAAATGCAGCTGAAGTTATTACTGGTTACATCCTAGTATCCCTGCTCCTTAAGAAAAAAAGTATCTTATTAGTTGACTGTTTCAATCTTAGAAATTAGTTTTCAGAAGAATTTACTTATAATTTATTATTCTTTGTTAACTGGTCTGCCTGTATACTTCTCTCATCTTTCAAATTCCACAATGCAATTCCTTAAAAGTTTTAATGGGTAGTTCACTTTTCAGCCCCTACGCTCTTCTGTAATTGCCAAGGAATGAACAGAGATCTTTGCAAATTCAGTCTTGCTTACTGCCCAACCTTTCCTTCTTCAAGGCAGAGGAGCTAGAAATAAAAACTGTTAAAAATCATCTGCTCCAACATTACATTACTCAATCCCACTCTTATTATTTTGCCATCCCTGGGTAAGAAGGCCTCCTTAGTTTCATCTTTTCATCTGGTAACACTGAGGTACCTCAATCTTGAACAGGCCCTGCTATTCTTATCACTGTACACGCATTTACTTGCTGGTAAACTAGTTACACACAGAATCAGTGTTCCACCGTGATAACAAATCAACATAACTTGCTGCTTACTGTAAGGTTAGCTTAAGAATATTCTATTTTAAGATTCTTTCTAATGAAACTACAGTACTGAGGACTCCTTAAAACAAAAAACGATCAACAAATCAATCTCAGGAATCATTTGATGAATAACTATTCATACCGTATAACTCAGTTGAAAAAAACCAAATGCAGACTTACCAGATTTAGGCACAAGAAATAGAAGATCTGCCTAGAATCATACTCCTCAAGAATCTGTTTCAATGACTCTTTAATAAAACGTGGTAATGACTGAGAACTCTGCTGTATTGCATCACCCATGAAGTTATACAGAGGAGTGCCTTCAGGAGAGTAGCCAATAAGGGTGCCCTTTTGCCCTTTCCTGGAGGGGGAGGACAGAATATTGGCTGCTGCAAGGAAAATATTGAAGTTTTTATTTTTATAAAATAGCTCTGAAGCTTATAAGCAATTTGTTATATCATACGTAGTCATAAATCACATGAAATTACAAGGTAGTAAAGTGATTATCAACCTCATCTTAAGGCTCACCATTACATTTCATTACTAAGTAAGAACAGATTAATCACTATCTCAACAGATATATATGTATATATATATATTATTGTACAGTAAGAGGGCACAAAGTTGCATGCTCTTTTTACCCAAAAGAATCCATACAAAATCATTCAAAAGCATTCTGCATACTGCTATTTTCTCACTGGCTTCTAAGTAACATGGATAATAGACTTTTTAAACGAGAAATATGAATACGTACATAAAATGAAGAAAACAGCACTCACTACCACTCCTCCAGAAAGAACATGTTCTGTGCTCTCATGGTGTGCTGGTTTGTTCATAGCTCGAAGCTGGTCTGTTATTGGATGTGTCCAAAAGTTGCCAAACAGCAGCGCACTAATGAATATAAGAAAGGATCCATATCGAGCACATTTGGAAGATTCCATCTTGACAGAGCATATGGACTCCACATAGAAATCCAAAATCACAACAAAAAAGATGACTGTTACGAAAGGCATGATGAGAGAAGACCAAGACTCGACTTTGCTCTGCAACAACAACAGAAAAAACATTTCACACAGGATTATTCACCATTATACCACTTGTGAATACAGCATTAAATCCAGCCCACTTTCATTATAAATCCTTTCAGCAGTCCATCAGTACTTTTGTATTTCAAATGGATCATATAAAACCATAAACCAAATATCATATAAAATATTCAAACTAGAGAAAGACAAATCTAAGTAATAAGCATTCCTGTATCTTATTTAAAGCATTAATATGCTTAAAAGCAATGCTGTGTGAAATGTCATGTTTGCATCATTCAATTATCCCTAATCACGAGGGCATAATGAACAAGTCTTTTAAATTATATATATTCTACTGTAAGGGGAGGGAGGGAAGAGGGGAAAGCCATGCATTTATAGTAGTTAATCCCTGCACAAAGTTAGTAAAGAATCCAGGATACATCTGAAGCTAGAAATATAAAATAATGTTATCATGTAAAAGAAGAAATAAAGTTCAACATCTTTATCAGTGACATAGATGATGGAATTGAGTGCACCCCCAGCAAGTCTGCAGGTGACATCAAGCTGAGCAGTGCAGTCAGTGCATTGGAGGGAAGGGAAGTCATCCAGAGACCTGGACAGGATGGAGAAGTGAGACTGTGTGAACCTAGTGAGGTTAAACAAGGCCAACTGCAAGGTGTTGCACATGGGCTGGGCAATCCCCGGTATTTATACAGACTGGGGGAAGAACTCCTGGAGAGCAGCCCTGCAGAGAAGGACTTGGGTGTCCTGGTGTACGAGAAGCTGGGCATGAGCCAGCAATGTGTGCATGCAGTCCAGAGGGCCAACTATAACCCAGGCTGCATTAAAAAGGAGGTGGTCAGTAGGGAGAGGGATATGGTTGTCCCCCTACTACCTGGCTCTTCTGAGGCTCCATCTGGAGTACTGAATCCAGGCCTGGGGCCCCCAGCACAAGAAAGACGCAGAGCTCTTGGAATGGGTCCAGAGGAGGGCCACTAAGATAATGAGAGGGCTGAAGCACCTCCCCTATTCCTCATAGGAAGGTTGAGGGAACTGGGCTTGTTTAGCTTGGAGAGGAAAAGGCTCCAGGGAGACCTCACTGTGGCCTTCATTGTGGCCTTTCAGTACTTGAAGGGGCCATATAAACAGGAGGAAGAATGACTGTTTACACAGGTTGATAGCGATAGGACAAAGCGGAATGATTTTAAACTAAGATGGAAGATTTAGGTTAGATATTAGGAGGAAATTTTTCACACAGAGGGTGGTGACACACTGGAACAGGTTGCCCAGAGACATTGTGGATGCCTCATCCCTACAGGTATTGAAGGCAAGGCTGGATGTGGCTCTGGGCAGCCTGGTCTAGTGGTTGGTGGCCCGGTCCATGGCAGGGGAGCTGAAACTAGAGATCTTTGAGGTCCTTTCCAACCCAGGCCATTCTATGATTCTACGAAGTTATCACACAAATGCACAAATTAAAATGCAGAGGAACCATTTCATACAGAGCTCTCTCACTCTCTCTCTCAAAAAAAAAAAAAAGAAAAAAAAGAAAAAGAAAAAAAAAAGAAAACGACTTTGGTAGTTCTAAATCTTTCATTTAAAATATTAACTGTCACTACATAAGCAAAAGCACTACAAAAAATTGCGTATTTTTTCTAACATGCACTTCCTATCTTACCTCTGTTGTCAGAGAGAGGACAATGACCCATGGGCACAACAGAAGTACAGAAACAAGATGAGACAAAGCTTGAAGACGCTTGGCTCCACCTACATCGACGGAAAGCTTTCGAGAAGCCATGTGAAAACCAACCTTACAACACAATGCCAGTACTAGAAGCAGTACTCCTCCCTGGAAGCAAAGAGAGAGCCTGTCAACACTTCCCATGAGCCTAATTCGTTGCTCCAAACAAAGTGATTTGCTTTCCTTATCAATGGAAAACAAAGACAATGTATTTCATCTACTTCATGGGTTTCCAACCTTTTGGCTTGCCTGGGCCACACTGAGTGAAGAGGGCGTATCTAGGACTGCATGCAAAATATGTAGGTTGCTACAAAAGTAATGCCTCCTATTTATTTCTATGGAAACTACAACAGACGCAGAGAGAACCACCAATAATTTGTTTGATAGTACAAATTTTCACGGACAAAACACTATTTTTCAACAGTCACCATCATTCACTATGCATTTTCACCATGGTGAGCAAAAGCCTGCATACTGCACTTGTAAAACCCTGTACCTGTGGAGGCGACCCACTGTCACCATTGCCACTGCTGAAATGCACCACCCGCTGCCTCACTGTGCTTACACCCACTATCTGGTCTTCATAAATGCTGGCAAGCATCAGTGAATGTCAATGGGTACCATTTTTTTTTCCATGTGAAGGAATTTAGTGACACAGCTTTGTTTCATGCGCATATGCCCAATGCCATTTTGACAAACTGCTCCTCTGCTGCCATCTGGCAATGGAATTCTGGTGGGAAAGTTCAACTTCTGCCGTACCACCATCTGCCTCTGGTGTTGGACCAACATAATAAAATAGGAGGCATTACTTTAAGAGCAGCTCTCGAAAAATGTATAATATAGTTAATGCATGCAAGTAACAAAACTTATTTTAATCTTCAATATTTTTTGTTAAAAAGGGAGCAACAAAATCACAGAAGTAGTGGGCTATTTGACTTGTTTTTGTGCAAATAATTCAACACTTTGGTTTGATGGCAGCAGTTGCAATTCTTAGTGAGGTCTCAAGGTGTTCATCAGAGATTTCTGATGAAATTTTACTCTTCCTGTACTTTGTCTTTGGCAAGAGCAGTTCAGAAATGTGCATACTTCCAAAAAGCAATGAATGAGACAAGACTGGTTAGGGAAGGGTATTCCTCTCTGGTAAGAGAGGGCTTGTAAAAGTCTACTAAAGACAAGACCAAATTTTTGAGTCGAATATCTGACTGCAACTCTATACATTCAGTGTAAAAATTCACAGGTAATGTATTCATGTCAACTGGAGTTGCATAATCTTGAAACCTGTTTTCAAATTCTTTTATCAAAATGGAAACCAATGATACCTATTTTTTGCTGTTCACAAGACTGTGTTTAGCCAGTGTAACAATGCATACTGGGCTGGGCTGTGTGTTATTTGTGAACTGATGGCTGGATAGGCCTGCTTTAATTGTTACTCTAATAAAAGCAATAATGCAGGATATATTATTATACCTTAGTAGTACTTAGAACATTTTCCATTATAAAAAGAAAAGCATTGAAAGCACAGTCTTCAAAGGAGTCACATCACTTCGGCATTGTTCTAATACTTTCACAACCTTTTCATTCCCTTAATTGCATTGTATCTTCAGAATATTTCAAGAGTCTTCTATTAACAAATCATAAGACACTCCACACACAATATCCCTCTTAGATCACACTTGATGTTTGCAGTTAACCAGTCTCACAGACATCAAAATTATTCTGAGAGTAAAACCTTCTCAGCTGTTCTAGATTTTTTTTCATCTGTTTTACTGCTCAGTGCACCAAATTTAGCAACAAGACTAAGCTAACAGGACAACTCAATCAGCCTAGTCAAAACTATTACAGTAAAATTCTGATTTACAGTTCCCACTCATTACAGCAGGATAACATAATGAGAAGTATCAGAACCTGTGCCTTCAAATTCCACTTAAATCAAGGAGAACACTGGGAAAAGATAAAGCAGAAACAAAACACAGACTGGAAAACTGAGTAACAAATATCTTGTATGCAGTGTATTACAGATGTCCAAAACACTGATTATAAATAGAGTGCTTTATGATAATTTTAACAGGACTTTTCAACTTGTGTATTAAGGAAAGTCCTTATCAGCTATACAAGTACACTGTATGAACTAGCTTGCCCTACATTCTGGTTCACTCTCTGCATGGGCTTAAATGAAACCAAACCTTGCCCTTCCTCAGATTCACAGAGCTGATACAGATCTGATTTGTGAATGGAGTGTTGATCTTTTGTTATTGATTTCAAATTCTGAGCTGCAGAAATTTTTACCTGCAAAACTCAAGTACATATTAATGTACTAAAAGTAAGTTATTTACCTTGTGATCTGCAACACCCAGGAAAGCAATGACTGTATACAGGACATGTGTAAGAGCACTGTCGTGATGTCCCTCAGCTTAATAAAATTAAGGAAGCGTTTCATGTGATGATTTTTTTAAATGCTAAAATACAGATAGAGGTAGTAAAAGATCACTGACATCAAAATCAAGCAAACTGAGTGTTGCAAGTTTTGAAGATCCTTAAAATTCAGGAAAGATGAAAATGTTTTCCACATAGGAGTCATAAAACAGCGTTTACGTTAATCTTGGCAACTAGATTTAGAAAAATATACTCAACTGCACTGAAACTTAAAAGCACTACAGCAGTGATGTGTCTAGAATACGATCTACACATTTTTAGTTTATAAACATGTAAACTTTAGAAATCTAAGAGCAATTGACAAGTACAATCCAACAAATACTCTACTGGTGGTAGCTTTTGGGAAAACTACTTCTAAGGGGCACATGAACAATGGACTCACTTAAAATTTGGTTGATTAATCAGTACTGTTTCTGAATATATCACTGGCATCGGTAATTCCATGTTTTCACTCTTCCTTAAAATTTTACTTTCACCTTATTATCATTTATATGATTGTGTTGTTACTTCTCATCCTTAGATACATAATCTTTCCCCACCACACTTTACTGTGATGGGAAGATCTGTTGGAAACTCAGTTTAAAATCACATCCAATTTACTCAGTGGCTTTAAAAACATGTTAGTCAGCTTCCATATGCAGTTTAAACTTCACCACTGCTGGAATGTCTGCATGCTACTTCACATCATTTTTCAGCCTAGAAGCTGTTCTGGCACTTGCATTTACAAAGCATACAAACAATTCTTTTGGTTATACAAGAAAGACTGTCAGCTAGGCTGCCAACCATATACTGCACAGTCAGGCTGCAGCCATTCTGTATTGAATTTTATAAAAAATGAAAGCTAATCTAAAAGCTGTCCACAGTGGTCTGATATGTGCAAATGGGAAGGTGGCCATTAATTACTGAACTTGGAGCACAGTTACAGATTTTATCAACAAAGCAAGCAATGGCATTCATTTGACTACAAACACCAGTATCTATATGGAAAGTAAAATCTTATGTGACAGCATTCTCATAAAATTTCTATTGAGAAAAATATAAATACATGTGATATAGTTCACTCAACTTAATCTATTGTCCCTACTCCATTAATAATGAACACTTGTGCTAAGCAAGAAGGATACGATGTTCTGCTATTTTAGCCATAAGGTCATCATTATCAAAAAGCAGTAAGCAGATGACAGCGATGATGAAAAATGCAGCACCTCTTGTCTAGAGAAAAAGAAAATAATTAATACAGCACAACATCCCGCAACAGTTTGATTAAAAAAATTCAAGGAGATTCCCCCTCCCACCCCCAATGCAAGTATCCTTTAGTTCAATAAGAAAAACAAGAGAAAAAAGCGTTTTTGGAACAAGCTGACATTGACAATCTTATTTGTTCTAGTTTTAGATTTGCTATAAAACTCAGCATAAATAAATCATGACTGTTACAAGCAAGAAGACAATCTTGAAAACTTCAAACTTTCTTTCTTAACAGTCTAGCTCTTCCAGTCAAAATGTATACCTACTCAAGACTGATGATTCAATACTCTGCAGTATCAAGAAGTCATAAACAAGATCTACTGGATAGACTGTAGCATTTTGTCTTATGAGAAGCAAGGGCTACAGCCCTGCACAAAGGCTCTAAGAAAGCAGAGGTAGGGACAAAAGTAATTGTGAACTTTACAGCGAGAGTGATGGAGCACTGACATAGGCTGCACAGGGGTGTTGTGGAGACTCCTTCTCTGGAGATATTCAAGACAAAGCTGGATACCTACATGTGCAACATACTGTAGGGAACTTGCTTTAGTGGGGGGTTGAATTTGATTGATCTCTAGTGCTCCATTCCACCTGTACAGTTCTATGATTAAAAAAAAAATAATAGTCCCAGATGTCTGAGCTTTCACTGCCCTGACTTTGAAAACTGCAATTCTGGTATCCATTATCTTGACAAAACCCTGAGATCTACAGCTAAAAACTGTTATTACAATTCATCCTCTGAAGTCAAACACAGCTACATCACATTGCTTTTTTGGAAAATCAAGTGACTTCCTTCTACCACAGTTCATAGAGCTGAAACATTCAGAGGATGAGGTTATCAACCCTTTGTTTCTGCCCTCTTAGACATGCACCTTAACAACTAGGTGGAATCTAAGAACTTTTCTGGGTGTAATCTAAGAACTTTTCTGAAGCTCTATATTTACCACTAGAGTTAATGGTTGGAGAAATAATTTTTCTCCTGGATGAACAGTTTCAAGCTGACTGCCCTAAACAATATCAGTTTGAAGGTGATGGGGGGCAGGGCATCAAAGTAGTTAACTGGGCTGTTTAAACTGCTCTAAGATGAAACTAAAATGATAAGGGACCCCAACAGAAGTTACAGGACAAATCTTGAATTTTTCAGTTTCGAGGCAACACTGAAGCCAGCCTTTGTCTTACACAGCAAAAGTTCCAGCCTTGGGTATACGACATCATAAATAAACTGTCTGCAGACATTACTGTTTTTGAATTCAGGTGGCCAAGGCTGCTAGGTGCTGGGATCAGCTCACTCCATTTAGGTTGGCGAAACTGCATGTGATGAAACTCAGACAGAAGATACCTTATAAATTAGATCTCTGATTAAGCGAAACACAGGGCCAAGAATTCAGTACATACAGAAAGAAAAGCACTCAAAAGTTTTCGTCAGGAAAATAAATTGTATGAAAAGCTACATACACTGAATAGGACAGGTGGGGATCTAAAAGCTGTGTTGCTGACTTCAGTGCCTGAAGGCCTGGACTGCTATATTTATAAATGTCTTTCTGTCAGCTTGAACCCCAAATTCCTTTACAAAGAATGCTACAGTGCAAAAATCATTTTCAACATCCTCTTTCATACCTTGAAAAAGCGCTCAGATTGCTGTCACAGATCTCAAGCAGCCTGACCCACTGCTTCCCCTCAGTTGTTCCACTTCTTACTTCAGGTAGTATACTTACAATTTCACCTCTAACTAAACTTAAAAAAACCCACACATTTACTACGAAAACAGGTCAAGAACACTGTATGTTCTGTGTAAAGTGATAAGTATTTATAACATTTAAATATTTTTTACATCTGGCAAAAAAAACCACCATGTTTAAATACCTTTGCTGGTCCTCCACCTGAGCTTGTGAACAAGACACTAAGGAGTGACAGCACAACCACATCACTGTGTTCAAACAGCAAGAGTGTTCTATTGAAAAAAAACAAAACAAAACAGTTAAACACTTATGTCCATTTAGAAGGAGTTAGTTTCATGAGCATGATATATTTCAGATAAATTTCAGTAACAAAGGTTAGAGATTTATCCTGCTACTTCAATAGCAAGCTTAAACAACTCAAACGCCACATATCCCACTTCTTCACAGTGCAGTCTCGGAGCACTGGCACAGGCTGCACAGAGAGGTGGTGGAGTCTCCTTCTCTGGAGACATTCCAGACCCGCCTGGACGCCTACCTGTGCAATCTGGGCTAGGGAGCTGCTCTGGCAGGGGGGTTGGACTAGATGATCTCTAGAGGTTCCCTCTATCTGTGATTCAGTGATATCTGCTTGTCTTCAACAGCAAAGTATCTAACTGGTGACAGCTAGACATATCAAAAAACAGCTTCCAGAGTCAAGTAACAGATTAAAATTTGTCATTTATTGATTAAACTGACAGTTCCTTTGAGTAGCACAAGATACTCACTTTCTCAAGATGGAAATATTACTCTCATTACTAAATTTCCTTTAAAACAAAGTTTCTGGCTTCCAGAAAAAGAGGTCCTGTTCTGTTACATGACATCATCCTGTTTACTGAAGTGTTGATCATTTAATAGCTAATGCAACCTCAGAACCTCCTCACTTGTGACTCGCACACTACCTCCTTCAGGTAGCAAAGTCTGACTAATAAGCTGCAACAGCCTTCCAGGGAAGAACACAAGAAAGCAACCTGGGTGAAATCTACTGTTCATTGCTCAAAAATACAGTCTACCAGGGACCGTGTTACTGATTTTGCTTGGGAAAAGCATCACAGTATTTCTTAAAGAAATCCACATTTTCTTAGGTATGCTTTTTGATGTTTAGACAATAAAGGTTCAAATTCATAAAATTTAACATATTAAGTTTTATATCCCCTCTAAGTAAAGACGTATTTCTAAGTTGTTAACCTTTGTTTTTGTCATTCTTTTATTGCTACTTATTCCTACGTGCTAACAAACAGCACAAGTGATTTTAATTGGAAGATGTGCACTAATGTTACGTTCCAATACAGCAGAGGTATAGAATGACAAACTAAAACACTGCCCCAAAAAAACAAACAGGGAAAGTAATTCTAGTCACCCAGAAGAGTAATACAAACTACTGTCACTAGCTGTCAAGCTGTGGTTTTAAACAGTTATACACACTAATGGGTTTACAAAAGTGAGACTAAGATAACAAAGAAAACCACAGTCAATGTAATAGTCAGGTTTCCTTCTGTATCATTCAGACCAATAGTGTCAGCACTATCAAGAATTTCAATGGTATCTTGTCGAACAACAAATAAAGGAAATTAAAAGATGTACAGAAAATGGTAAGGGTTTTTTCCCAAGTAACACAGACTAAGAGGAATAAGTTAAAGGTTCATTTTAAATTTCAAAAAATAAGTCACAGGCTGACAGGTGTAAGTGAAGAACAAAGGGAAATATCACAGAAATGAGTTTAAAAAGATAAAACATTATTTACAATAAATACGTATTTACCTCAGTGGTCCACAAAGAGTTAGGCCAAAAAACCATAAGAGTGAAATGATACATCCCACAACAGCATGCTTAAAAATTTTGATCCACTACAAAAGAAAGGTATTTTATTATCATTTTCTCCAGTTTCAAAAGAAACAACTTAATATTACAATTCTTTTAACACAAAAGCTGTAGAAAAGGACAGGAAAATATATGCTCTGCAAGTTCTGAAAAATTTAGAGTATGATTATTTTCTTCTTACCCACTTTGTCAGGCAAGCTTAGGTTTTTTGCACATATTATGAACCAGTACTTTTTTTTTCTAACAGAGTATGAGATTTTTTGATACAATCTTCAAGAGAATTCTTTGAAAAGCCTTTTACATCAATGCTGAAAAAATTCAAGTCTATTTGCAAAATAGCATTTTGACAGGTTATTTATTGTGTATGGTAAACGTATATAGAACCAGATAAAATATCCAAGATAAGAGATTAAAATCTCAGTTCTACAAATATTTACGGATACATCAAATTCCTGAAAATACATTACAAGTGGAAAAAAAATTATTTCTTACAAATGAGAATGTTGCAAATTGAGCTCTGCTCTGAATTCTTGGGATACTGGGAACTCAGCATAGCTCAGAGCAGCTAGGCTGGCTTCCCATTACAAAATATACATCATCCAAAGAACACTGATTGGGTAGGGGCATGCAGTTGGAACAGTTTGACTATGGCAGTCTGGAAACTGCTCTTCGGAACTGCTAAGTCAGCTGTGTGGACTAAGCTACTGTCAAAAATCTAGTTTACAAAACAAATGCCTGCGTGGAGCTTAAGATCAGACTTTTCGACATACTTTCTGCAGGAGCTGACAAAAGCTAAAAATGTATACTGTGTTTTACAGCGCGAAATATACATCAGTTAAACAATTCCAGAAATTGCAATGACATCTGCCACGTGGATTAACCTTTGTTCCTCTTTCTGTGTGTCTTCTGTTAAGTGCCACTTTGTGAAGAACATCTACCAAGATGTTATTACTTACTGCATGTCAACTCACCTGATGCTTGGTTACCACTTTTCCAGAAGAAAACGGTTTTTGAAATAAAACCATAAAAAATGCAGACCTGTTAGAAGGAGAGTTTTCTCTGTTAATATATTAGCAGTCAGCTTTTTATTCATATCAGCACTAAATAACTAGGTACCTACTCACATCATGCTTACTTTAAAAAAGTTTTCTTTGTATTCTGCACTAAAATGTCTCATTTGCACACTGCTTTTTCCCTGATAGCTTATTTGTGTCAGATACTAATAAAAATTGATGATGAGTGGACTTTTGTTCCAGTCAGCTAAACATATGAATTCTCCAGAGAACCGGCAGTGACAATATCCTGATGAACTTCTGAGCTGGAAGGGAGACACAAGGGTCATCAAATCCAACTCCCTGCTCCACATATGACCACCTAAAATTCAAGCCCTGTCGGACAACACTATCCAAAGACTCTCCCAGTCTCTTAGGGCTGTGACCTGTGACCCTCTGCAGCCTGTACCAGTGCCCAACCACTCTGATGAAGAATCCTTTCCTAACTCCCACTTGACCCTCTCCCAACACAGCTCCATGCCGTTCCCTCGGGCCCTGTCGCTGTCACACAGAGCAGAGCTCAGCGCTGCCCCTCCGCTCCCTGTGAGAGCTGCAGCCGCCACCAGGCCTCCCCTCAGCTCCTCTGCTCTGTGCTGAGCACACCCAGGGACCTCAGCTGCTACTCTAGACCATTCTCCACCTTCCTAGACTTCCTTTGGATGCTCTCCAATAGTTTTACGTCCTTCTTACGTTGCAGCACCCAAAACTGCATGCAATTCTGGAGATGAGGCAATACTAGCGCAGTGCAAAGTGGGACAGTCCCCCCCCCTTTGACCTGTTGTTGACGTTCTCCTTGAAAAAGTCTATCTGTGGTTTATAAGAATCAAAATAACTGATCTCAGAGAAGTTTTTAGTAGACATATGAATACAATACCACTAACAGATTTTATGTTAGCAAGAAACATGTCCAAAGGCCTCCTTACATATGAAATGAATAAGAAGCTGTGTTAGAAATCAATGTTTCTTCCTCAATTGTGATCAAGAGTAAGTGATGGAGAAAAAAAGATGATGATGGTGTTTGGGAACACTCTGCTGAGAAGCCCATAAATGTAAATAAGTCGAAATAAAAGGGAAAAATGAGGTTCCAAATGCACTAGTGCTGCCAAGTTTATTATAGAAATGCTCTTCCATATCGTATCAGCTGAACATACAGTAGGATCATTCAGAGTGCATCCTAACAAAGGTTGACTCTGTATAGTTGCTATCAGTTTCTACACTTCAGTTTACAGTCAGGTAAGAATATCAGTTAAAACTTGTAGGAAGAATACAGGTTTTAGCAAAAAGTCTTCTACACCTTACGAAAATTCAGACTGAGTTCCTGTATACTCAGTACTGTCACAACACCATCAATTCTAAAGTAGCAAACATTCTGCAACTTCTGAAATTACTCTGGGCACAGAAGAGAAAGAAAAACACTGCTACAATCACAGCATTTCCTGGATCCACTGCAATGTCTTTTCCTCCATGACTGAATTACAACAACACAGCGGAAGGCAAAGCCTTGACACCAACACCGAATTCTGCGATCAAAGCGTGCAGTGCTGCAGCGGACAAGGCTTCACCTGTGGCGCACTCACCCCAGCTTCACTATGAAAATAAACTGCACGAGATGGACTGCTTTCAGAAGATCGTAGGATTCAAAGAGGCCCACCGCTTTCAGAAACTTGGCAAAGCACAGCAGCACAATATATCGAGTCAACCTGTAAAAGCAGAGCAGTCGGCATTCGGGGAGACCTGGCACCGCATTCCTCACCTACAGCCTCGCCGAGAGGCAGCCCCACTTCCCAGCACCAAGGCCGAGCCCTGGCAGCCCCGAGGCGGCGCCGGCCGCTCCCCAGCGGCAGCGCGGATGGAGGCAGCCGGATCGGGGCGCACCGCGGCCCCCTCCCCCGCCCCAACCGTTACCGGGCGCTGGGTACATCCACGGGCCCCAGCACGCCGCCGCCGGCCAAGGCCTGGCTGCTGTACTTCTCCTCCATGCCGCGGCGGGGAGCGGGCCCGGGATAGGACGGGCACTCAGGGGCGGCCTCCCCCGCCCCGGAGGTCCCTCATCCCCAGCGGGCGCTAAGGCAGCCCCGGCACAGGCCGGCACCGACGCGCACGCCCAGGGCGCAGGCGCCGTGGCGGAACGGGCGGCCACGTCCGCACGCGGCGGAAGCGCTCACTGCTGCTCGGTGGGGGTCGAGAGTGAGACGGTGTGAAGCACGCGGAGGGCAGTACGGCGTGTTCCCCCCCCTCCCCGCCTGCATAATGGCACCGCCCAGCAGCGCGTCACCGCCGCTCGCCGCGCCCCGCTCTCGCCGGGAGGGGGCGCATTATCGGCCGCCCCGAGGAGGGGCGGGGAGAGGGGGGAGGAGCGGGAACGGGGCGTTGCTCATGGGGCTGGAGGGGTTCATCCGGCCTGCGGAAGGAAGGAGGGCTTCCGAAGTTAACGAGTTTTTTAGGTGTGGAAGCGCTGAAGTGAAGGGGCGTCAGGAGGCGGTGTGAGTAGTGGCGTCAGGAGCTCGTGGAAGGGTCGGGCCGAGTGCGGATGGCTGAAACAAAATTGCTGGATAAAGAGTTGTCCTTTCTGTTGTCTATGAGATTGTTCGTTTTAAATGGACCTGTTAACCAGTATGGCGCCGTTACCTGCCATAGCTCATTCTTCCAGGTATTGCCGTATCCCTCACCAAGATGTTTGGGTCCAGTGCTGTCAGGATCTGCAGTGGAGTGGGGAATCGCAGCGAACAACATAGGGGTTTCCTGCTTCAGAAGAGTGTGAAGACTCACTGGGAGCTAGCGGGTCTGGTGAGAAGAACTGAGGAGACTCCAGTGTAACCAGGAACAGTGGGTGCCATTCTCTGCACATACAGGAGTCAGCCCCAGGGACTGTGGTGAGCAGCACACTGTGGGTCTTATCGAACCAGACAACTGTTACCTACTTGTGCCCATTCAAGATGGGTCACAGAAGGCTTTAACTAGGAAACTACACAACATTAAAAGAGGCTTCACATCTCTTGAAAAGATGTAGAAGAGATCAGGAGTGTAAGTAGCGTACTCCTCTGTCCTTCTGTTTGGAGGCTGGCTTCAAAAGGGGATGCTCAGGAGTATTTACTGGCCGAAGATCTGGCCTATGACCAAATAACTGGTTTGGAAGATTGGGGAATTATACCATTGTATCCTGAGAAGGCAAGATACAATTTGGCATCTCCCTGCTCCCTCTTATCTGTTGGCAAGGCTGGGAAGATGGTAACAAAGATGTTCCTGCTGAGATCCAAAAGCCAGGAGCTGTCACTCTGAAAAGAGCTGACTTGACCACTTTGGATTTGTAAATATGTTTGCACTGTTAAGAGAAATTAGAAGAAGTTGTGGTCTACCAAACAACACAACCTCCTATGACTTGATGACCCATTGCTACTGGAGATTGGCATGTGAACTATGAGCTCCATTGGAATCCTGGTAGTGACTCTCTCTCTCTTGCTTTCTGCAGAGACTTCTTGCTTTTATTTCCTATCTCTTCCCTATCACCCATCTTTCTTTCCTCATCTCCCTAAGCAACTAGAATTTGTAATAAACTGGTGAGGCTAACATTTGACCCGTTGTGTCTTAATCTTGCTATCGGGTACATATATATCAACAGAACCTCCTCTAGCTCCTATTAATTGGAGTGAGACAGAGGTTTCAACCACCCAGATGCTTGCTGGTGAAACAATGTGATATAGATTCCTGAAGTGCACAGATAAATATCAGGGACTGGTCCAACAGAGGACATCTGATGTTAAGGGGTCTACTACAGGCTGCCTGATCAAGGGTAGCTTGTGATTGAGGCCTTCTTGCTTCAGCTACAGGAAACTTTGTGTTTGCAGGCTTCCATCCTAATGGGGGATTTCAGCCATCCAGATTTCTACTGGGAAAGAAGCACAGTGAGTTGTAACAATCCAGGAGACTCCTGAAGTGTGTTGATGATAATTTCCTGGTCCAGGTATTACACAAACTGACCAGAGGATAAGTATTACTGGATCTGGTGCTCACCAGTGCAGAGGAGATCATTGAAGAAGTTAAGATTGAAGGCTGTCACAGCTGTAGTAACCATACCCAGGTTGAATTTGTGATCTTGAGGAATATGGGCTTGGTAAAAAGCTCCTGAACTTGAGGAGAGTAAACATACGGCTGTAGAAGGAATTGTTAGATGGGATCCCCTGGGAAGTCGTCCTTAGGGACAAAGCATTGGAGCAGAACTGGCAATTCTTCAAGGGCACCTTTTTGACAGTACAAGAGCTCAGTATTGGAAAGCAAGCAGAGAAAACAGGAGACTGGTATGGCTAAGCAAGGACCTACTGATTAAATTAAGGGAAAACATGGACTCTCTCCTGTAGTCTCCTGTCTTTCTTGAGCTGAGGTGCCAGAATGTGGACACAGTACTCCAGATGTGGACTCACCAGGGCAGAGTAGAGGGGAGGATCACCTCCCTCAACTAGCTCACCACACTCTTTTTAAAGCACCCCAGGATACCATTAGCCGCCTGGGCCATGAGGGCGCATTGCTGGACCACAATTAACCTACTGTTCACCAGTACACTCACATCCTTTTCTGTGGAGCTTCTTTCCATCAAATCAGCCCTTAATCAGTGCTAGTGCAAGAGGTTATTCCTCCCCATGTGTAGGACTCTACACTTGCCCTTGTTGAACCTTATAAGGTTCCTTTCTGCCAAATTCCTCAGCCTGTCCTGGTCTTTTCAAATCTTGTCACAGCCTTCTGATGTGCCAACCTCTTCTCCCAGATTTGTATTGCCAGCAAACTTGCTGAGGGCGCACTCTATCCCTTCATCTATGTCCCTTAGGAAAATGATGTTAAACAGGACCCGACCCAGTACTGACCCCTGGGGAACACTGTTAGCCACAGGCCTTCAACTAGGCTCTGTCACTTGATCACAGCTCTCTGTGCTCTACCGATCAGACAGTTCTCAATCCACTCACTGCCCATTCTTCTATCCCAAACTTCCTAAGCTTACTTATGAGGATGTAGTGGGAGTCAGAGTCAAAAGCCTTGATGATGTCAAAGTTGACAACATCTACTGCTCCTTGCTCATCTATCCAGCTAGTCATGGCGTTCTAAAAGGCTACCACATTGGTCAAGCATGATTTCCCCTTGGGGAATCCATGTTCACTACTCCTTATGACCACTTTTTCTTCCACTTAGAGATACTTGGATTTCATGCTTGAAGGTGACATCCAGAATAAGTTTTCCAACCTGCAAGATTCTATGATTCTATTTCTTCATGTTTGCACTATGTTGCAGATTTTCCGGTAATTGCCAAGATGCTGGGAAGTTCTCTATAGCACTGCATTTTCAATCTTGTCCTCAGTGAATTTTCTGATACATGGTGAATTTCATACAACGTCCAATGTAACATTAGGAACTCTGAACAGGGACTGCTTCATGGATAGATAAAGTGGAGCAACAATCTTTATGGCATATTAAGTGCCTGAGTTTGTAGAGGTGCTACAGATGAACACAGAGGATTAAAATATTTTGTTGATGCTAATAAGAAAATAGAGGCAAAAGACTGGAAATGTTCATATTGTGAGCTAGCAGCTTTTTTCCAGCCACGTAATGAACTTCCTTATTTTGGGGCTTGCTGACGTATGATTTTGGTCCCTAGGTCCACTCAGGCAGGGAAAAGGAATTATAGAAGTCGACAAAGATATGAAGGGCAGTGGATTATGAATGGAATGGTACAAGGCAGGGGATAGAGATCAGATATCTCAGAGAGAAGAGACTACCTACCTTACCTGTTTTGACTCTGCTGCTATTAGCATCATGTGTTGAATGAGTCTCAGTAATGGCCAGTTGCATCTTAGATTTCATCTAAGTAGCAATCTAGAGTATCTTTAGAATGAGGAGAGATGAATTGATGAGAACATATAGGAATATGTCTGCTGGAAAATGGAAACTTGATGTAGAAATTCACTTTTCAAAAAATGAGTGTTATTTTAAATTATAATTATTTTTTATTTGCATGTTTGTAAATTGTTCACAGTGCAGGTGAGGACTTCTGCCTGGGATATGTAAGCCTATTAAAAGAAGCGCAGGCTCTGCTATTTCAGCTGCCTCTCGAGGATCGCTTAACAGTTTAATTGTCCACCCGTCCAAAAGTCTATTTCCCAGTCTAAAGTTCCCTGATGGCCATGAATCAAACATCGATGACGATATTCAAGACTCACCTGGACACCGACCTGTGCAACCTAGTCTAGGGAGCCTGCTTTGGCAGGGAGGGTTGGACTAGGTGACTCTCTGGAGGTCTCTTCCAATCCCTACAATTCTGTGATACTGTGACATTTGTACGCAAGAAAAAGGATGCCTAGTTACATACCGTGTACACTTTTTCCGGTAGGGGGAGATGTTGCCTAATGGCAGGAGTATTCAAACTGGAGAAAACTTCTGTTTCATGGCCGAAAGCTGTGAATGGCCCGACTGTAGCCGAGGAAATGGTTCACTGTGGTAGTGGAGTAGGAGTCAGCCTGTTGGGTTAGGCCCACCCAGGTGGTGATAGAATGGACTAGGGGGGAACAGGGTGAGTTTTCTGGGGCCACAACTGGAAGAAAACCCCACAAGATCATCCTACACAACATCAGAGAGGTGAATTACAGCACTGCAAAGGCTGTGGGATGCTGGATTGGCAGTTCCATACTTTTTAAGGTTGGGAACATGCAACATGCTGGGGCAGGTTGCCTCCTATCAGTGTCATGCCCATGACTTCTGCCTCATGAGTGCTCAAGGGCCAGTAGATTAAAAAGAAAATCCCCTCTTGGTGGAAGCAGAAGTACTTTATTTTTTGTTCAGTGTAGAGCTGCAGAGACAGCTCTAGTTTGGGCTTTTGATCTGTAAAGAAAGTTGATGTGGTTTCCTTCTGGATGGAACATGATGATTGGTGTGGGTGCCCATGCGCAGGCACCCATTGAACACAGAGGTGGATACTTGGAACAAGCTCTGAACTTCAGTATGCTGGAAGGAAAGCTGAGACTATCCATACAGGGAAACTCTGGCAAAGGTGTGCTGTGCATGGGCATTTCTTCCCAGTTGTACTTTCCTTAAGAGTTTTGTTTAGAAAATATCTTAATAGCTTTGTATTTATTGAGTAATGGTGACAGAGATCTCTGTACCAGGAAATGCTTGCTGGGATTAACTAAATAATGGGAATGGCAGAAAATATCTATTTTTTTCTGATTCAGCATGAGAAAACAATGACTTTGTTAAGACTTTTGTGTTTCATCCTTCTCATTCTAACTAAAACTGTGCTCTTTCATTTTTCAGATAGCAAAGCACAACTGAGCAGAGAGTGGCATTTCTGGGAAGAGACATCAGGTGCCTGTGGATTTCAGCTCAGTCATGATAGTAAACTGATCCATAGAGACATACTTGCAGAAATTTTCAGAATAGGAATTTGAGGAAATGAGGAAAGAAGAGAGCTGTCTCTAAAATGATGTAGTGACTTGAACTGCTCTGAATCTCCTCTTGCACTTCTGGGATATATTACCTTATATCTGTGCATCAGTATCTGTGTACACTAGTAAAATTACACTGGTAAAAGAGAAAGCAAGGGCTCTATGTTGTAGTAATTCAGAAAAAAATAAAAAAAAGAAATGACTTAGCACAAAAGGCTCTCTGTGAGTTAAAAATGACATTTTCCTGTTATAATGTGCCAATATCAACCAACTAGTAGGTGTGAGAAGGAAAAAAGGCTGATGAGAAGTCAGAAAATTGCTTAAAGACAGGGTCACTTTAGAGGCTTCTGTGATTTCCTGTAATGTGACAAAAAACATCTGTTGTGTTTATGATGGAAAATATGTAACTGAGGTCAATGTGGCAGAAAATAAAAGCAGCAAAAACATACACAGGGTTGCTGTGCTGGAACGAGAGTTGCATTCCTCATCGAATTGGTCACAGAGAACGGTGCCTGTTTAAATTTACATAAAACAAATCCTAAAGCATCTGTCATGCCATATTCTAACGTGTGCTGTTTCCTGTCAGTTTAATTTTGGATTATCAGAAAGTCTTTGTTTAGATATAAGCAGCTTTTGTTACTCAGATTTGCCAGCATGGTTCTTTTCTTTTCTGGCTGCAGCAGTGCTGGTTGTGGCCTGGGCTCTGCCACGCTGGCGTGGGCTGGCTCTGGAGTGCTCTGGCTCCAACCCCACTGCTCCAGAGGGCATCAGCCCCTGCCTCTGAGAACCCTACTTATGTATGTATGTCCTGTTAAGAGCTGGCTTGTGGTACTGCCTTGAATATGCCAGAAAAGTCAAGAAAATGCAGAAATCTGTTCTTTCTCTTTGAGCCTTCATGAAGGAGCTGCATTGGGAAGAAAAGAGGAGGGTATACACCTCATTTGGTATCTATAGATTGAGATGGCACTGCTCCCTGCAGGCTCCCCTGCTCTCTGCTGATGATGTAGTAGTGCTTGTCTCTGTGTCCACTCTGGTTTCTGCCTGGTATTTCTGCTTACGTGGCTGTCATTTGATTGTGCTAGTAGGAAAACACTTGGAGCTGTCATTATTCTTCATGACTGGAAGTCCATGGAAGGGGCCAGCTCTACTTTGTTGCCTGTCAACAGGGATGGTGGGGCTCAGCAGCTGTTTCTCATGTTCACAGCCAAGGAGACTTTCCTAATGGATAAATCTTGTTGACTTGGCCTTGTCATTTTCCTCATGAATGAGAGAACTGGTTCAGGGTTTGGCCCTTTGATGGCAGGAATGCATGCAGAAATGGAGTGTCTCCCAACATCATGTGTGGTTTGCTTAAAGGTTTTGCAGAGGGAATACAAACAGTGGAGTCCAGCGAACAACTGTGGTTTTGTAGGGATATAAATGGTGTTGAAACCTCAGTCCTAGGCCAGTGATTTAACCACAAGGTCAATTTCTCATTCATTAGGACTTTGCTTAATAATAAAACTAAAGTAATCACTTGAAATTGTCTTGGAGAATTTTCTGCACCCTTCCAATCAAAATTAATCAGATCCCATGAGTAGAATACCTGAACCAGTGGAAATGACTTCCTGCTTTCTTTCCTAAGATTGTAATTCAGAAATGTCCAACCTGTGGCTTGCAGTTTTCACATGACTCAGCACAGCTGCCAATGCAACCCACCCAGTGCCCCCTCTATAGACGTGTCACCTCTACCCTGCTGAGCGGCCCTGGGCATGCACCCATTGCTAATGAACAGCCAAACCAACAGTGCACTATTAATAGTGTCAGCTGAAACCGGGGCATGGGGAAGGCAGTGCTGTGCAGTGCTGACTCAAGTTATGGCAAATTATGCATCAAAATGCATACAATTGGCTAAATAGAGTGCTCTGAACAGTGAAGAACACGAAGTCACGCCTTCCTTTCTGATAAAGAAATTTGAGAACAGGTTTCAAGATTGACAAAAAAATCATCTATTTATGTTTGTGACACCATTTTCAGTTGATATAAAAATATTACTTGCAAATTTTCAAATGTCATGTACAGAGTTGCAGTCAGATAGTCAACTCAAAAATTTGATCATGTCTTGTTACCGGAGTTTTCATAATCCCTGTCTTGCCTGAAAAAATTATTCTTTGCTTCACAATCATGCCTTATTCATATAATCATTTCTTGGCAGTATGCAGATTTGTGAACTATTTTCAAGGATAGGTAGGGTAGGAAGAATAAAATTTCATCAAAAATCTCTGATGAGGACCTTGAAAGCTCACTAAGAATTGCAACCACTGCTATTGAACCAGGGTCATGCATTCATTTCATGAAAACAAGTCAAATATCCCACTAGTTTTGTTACTTACATATTAAGTGTATTGTATATTTTATGGGGGCTACTCTGAAAGTAATACCTAATTTCCTTAGAAGCTACAACAGATACAAAGAGCATGATTTCCAAGATGCTTCCTCTTCACTTGATTCAGCCCAGGCAAACCAAGAGGTTGGACACCCAAGATGTAAATTAACATGTTCTGTTTTGCTGACAAAGTGAATCCTGCTTTAGGGAACTCATGGAGCATGGCTAGTGTGAGTAGAGACAAACGTATGATGCTAACATTCCATTCTAAAACGGAGGTCTCGGTTAGCTCTTATTTTTTATCATCTTCTCTCCCTTCTGACAGCTCTGAATAACAAGGATCATATACTACTGAGAAGCTGAGTCACACAGACCTCTTTCAACAGCATTTTATTTCAGATTTGCCTCTTTTTCAGCGTGACTGAAGGCAACAATTGTAGTTGCCATCGCATACAATTTTACATTTGAGCCCTTTTCTGGAAGACTGTGCCTATCTGCATCTGTGCATGTGCTGTGTATGGCCCATATTCAGTTTATACACATGTTGAGTCAATCCAGCTGCTGACTGGTGGGTTCAACATGTGTGGACTTGTAGTGGTCAGTGGGCAATCCATGCTTTGGGACCAGGCCTGAGCCTGGGCTTAGCTCATAGTACAAGCATATTCAGAAAACTGTTTGTGCTGACAGATACAAATTGGTGCTGTAAGAAAGTGATAGAAAGTAGAGTTCAAACTGCTCTTTGTGGGTGATGTTCCTGTTCATATTTTACTTCCAGTTATTTTAAACTTGCTCAATTCATCTTCTTTTCTGCAGAGCTCTGGGGGACAGCCATCATACTTTATCAGAATGCAGACCAGAGGATTTCTGACCATTGTTGAGCTGTTGTGTGTGTGTTTCTGTACTGCTTGTATAGGCAGGTATTTCCTTTTATGTAGTTCTGCAATGTATCAGGCCTTTTTTTCACATACTGCTAACATCCATACTGGTATCCTTCAGGTCCTGTTTTGACAATAAATGTAATAGGGTCTGGTCTCTGGAGAGCCAGAATTTATGCTGAGGATACATCTTTGCCCGCAGTAGAACACAGAGTTGAAAAAAAGATATTTTTAAAATAAAAAAAAATATTTTTTATAAAAGCAGTTTAAGTAAGGAGAGGAGCAAAGGGAAATAAAAAGTCCCTGTGAGCAAAGGAACTTTTTTGCCAAACCTATAACTAGTAGTAGTATGTTGGTTCTCTAGAATGGTTTTCCAACCACAGAAACATTAGTTGAGCCTGAATTAAAATTTTCCTGCTATTGAGGCATTTATAGTGTTTTTAATCAGTGTGAAATCTCTGTGGTCTTAAAGTTTGATTAAACTCATGCATAAGACTTTTCTGTGATAGTATGTCAGTCTGGATTGCTCTCCTCCACCTGGCTGTGTTTTTTTTTCACTGAACTCAGGGAACTGATTATCTCTAAGATCTCTACTGCTTTGTCAATAGCGAAGGCTGGCCAGTGCATGAAAACATGTTTGGAGGGAATCAACACAAAGCCAGCTCATTAATCTGTAGGCACTGTTTAGGAAAACAGGCTAGTAGAAAAGTATACATCCACTGGCTGTGAAGCTAGCTGGTAAATTAAACACTAAACAAACCTAGGCACAGTACTGACGAGTCTGCACTGTGAAATGGCTAGACTAGCTCCTGGCACATGTAGCCATGGGCATTTTTCACTCTCCAGGAAAGCTGTGGGCACAGTCTGGGAATTACCACAGGCCAGGGATATTTCTACTTGTCAGTGATTGTGCATGAGCCTATTGCAGAGGGAAGGTGACCATGCTGTGTGTCCTGCTGATCAATTTGGTCACATTGCCAAGAGGTGGTGCTGGTTGTGTTCAATATAGAAGTGTCCCTAAGGTTGTCTTTGGGTATGAGTTTGGTTCTGGTCCCAAGAAGCTAAGTGTTGAGAGCTTATTTGCCCTGTGAGATTTCATGAGACACAGGGTGGAATGGAGAGCTGCTGACTAGCTCAAAGAGGTGCATTGAACTGTTGGGGTCTGAATGAAGTATCTTGTATTGCTGTCATGGAAGGAGGGAAGTCTTTGTTGAAGAAGGAATAGAAATAGAAACCAAAGAAGAAACTCGACAAGGGATGGCATGGCAAGGTTGAATTGAAGTGGAGGTCATCTCATGAAACACTTACTATTTTTTGTTCATAATCTGGTCAAGTGTGCAGATCTAAGCTTATCTTTCTGTACTCCCCTGCTTGCTCCATTTGCTCCTATTTGCTCTTTGGCTGGGCTACTGAGTACCAGACTCTTTAGCACAGTGTCTGGGATCAGGGCTTGCATAGCATTCCAGCTTGGCATATTCTGCTGTCTCTCATTTCAAATCCTTTTGCCTTTTGCCTTTTGCCACCCATACTTGTTCATTTCTGGCAGAGCATAGCCTCCCTTTACCAAGGTTACAGTGTGGCATGGCTAGCAGCATTGCTTCTCTGTGAAATGAATGAAGAGGAGACTGTGATGCATAGGCTAGAAACGTGCCCTTTCTTACCTGACAGGTGCAAACTATAGTGTAGCAGACCCACCTTGCTTTTTCAGGGGCCTGGGGCTCTGCAGCTGAATTTCACAGAGTCTCATCTAAGTTTCTGCTTTTTGCAGGATGTAAAAAATAGGGAGAAAGGACATGGTCAGCAAGACAGTTCCCCAGATAATTGCAGAAACATGTTTAATCTTATGTTGCTGTGAGCCCGTTGTTTGTTTCTTGATGCCTGTAGACAGAACATTTATCATAACTACTCTGAATTATCTCAACATGCCATGATGTCAGTCTGGGCGAGAGTCTCCCTTTGAAGTAGCCTTCCTTTCAGTAGTTGGACTGAGCAAAGAAAAGGAGAAAGGTTTTAATGAAGGCTAGTGGAACAACTGCAATCGCTGAGCTCACCCAGGGCAGATGCTCTAGCATTAAGGTTGCTTTGTGTTCACTCAGACACCAGCAGCTGATAGGCTAGCCCTGTAGGTACGTGGGTGGTGAAGGGCAAGATTTGACCCTGTCACCTACAAGTGCAGTTCCACTGAAAATTACCAACAGTGCCAGGTCTGGATTTGGTAGTGAGTGTAAAGACAAATGGGACATGCAAAACAGTTCAGCGGAAAACACGCCCAAAGTGACCAAGCTGTTCTCCATCACCTAAAAAAAGACAATTATGGTCTGATGGGGATGTTGTGTCTCAAACCTTGTAGTGAAGCCTGTTAGAGTGAGGCTTATTTTTCTCATGCCCCAAGCAGTTTAAAGCATTTTCAGAATTGCCATGATACATTTTTTCCCAAAAAAGAGTGGGCTGTAGTTACCAGGTGGAGCGTGTCTGTCTCTATGCTTGCCTTTCTCACCTGAACCTTTGGGCCAAAGACATAGAATTGTCAATTTCAGGTAATTTTCATTTCAACCTGTTTGAAGAGAGGAGTGATGATGAGGGACTCATTTGAAATAGAGGCAGGTGTATGCATTCATCCTCTATAGAAAATCATCTTAGGAAAGTGCTTACTGGATGTTTCTCATAAAATAAAACTTCACTGGGAGGCTGTGCCTGATCAGAAACCCAGCCTTGAGAGACAAAGCAGTGGGAGGCCATACTTCAGTTAGTGCAGATTCTCTTTGTAGTTTTTCTATGTCCCTTTTTAAGGCAGCATTGACTCTGAGCCACTGCTTTTTTAAAAGGCTATGCCACCACGGTCTTGGTCACTACTGAAATTTTCTGAAATAAGGCATGAGTCAACAATGTCCTACTGACTTGTTTCCTGCAATAAAATGTAGCTCACTGAAGGGCATTGTCCCATTTCTCTGAATGTTTTGGCACTGTTAGCTATTATCAGGTTTTATTGACACCTGTCGGAGTTTCATTGGTTCACAAAGACCAAGCCTTCGAGGCATGTGACAGGGGATATGAATCAGAAAAACAAGCAGCCCCATACTGTAACAAGTCACGTTTCTTTACTGTAAACGGGAAAGTTCTTTGCTAAAAACACAATATGGGAAAAGTAAACTGATAAGCCTAAATCAAGGAACGACTAAACTAATTCAGTTCATTTGGTAATCAAAAATAATACTCATACTGAAGGCTGTCAGTAGCTTTCTGTCTATCTTGCAGTGATTGGGAATATTTTAATTATCGATGCAGTTACTGTTCATGTCTTTCTTGAGGTTTGTGAAATTCTAGCTAGCCATTTAGTTCTTTTTTTCATCTCATTATACTTCTTGTTTTTAGACATTACCAACAGAAGAACTCAAGTGTTATGAGGGGTTGTCATTATTGTATTTCTAGTCAGACTGGAATGAGGAACTTTCAGAATCTTTCCTGGAAGAAAAGACATGTGATGTTGTCATTTTTCTAAAACAGTTAATATTGAAACACTTGAGAACTATGCCTCAAGTTACTGGTTGCCCTGCAAATAAAAATGCAGCTTGAATATTGAGTTACCTGTTTTGTTGTACTCCACTTTGCATGTGTAAATGTTTAAAAAGGAATGAATTCCTAGACTGAGCTTCCCTTTTACGTTATAGTCTCTTCATCATTTTGGCACCTACAGTGGCTATGAATGTAGGTTTCTGTGAAAGTAATGCCTCCTATTTATTTTACTGGAAACTAGTACTGATACAAAGAGCACAATAGCACTGTGATAGAGCAAATTCTCAGTTACAAGACACTGTTTTTCAACAGAGTCAACATCATTAGCTATGCATTTTCACCAGCAAGAAGCAAAAGCTTGCATGCTACTCTGCCACAAATCTTTACCATGAGACAACCCACTGTTACTGTCACCAGTGCTGAAATGCACCATCCACCACCTCACTGTGCTCACATCCACTGGTTTGTCTCCATAAATGTTCAGCAAGCATCAGTGAATGTTAGTGGGTGACATTTTTTTTCATATGGAAGAATTCAGTTCCACACCTTTGATCCATATGCACTTCCACGTCTGACGTCAGTTTGTCAGAATGCCACTCTGCTGCCACCTGTCATATGGCAATGACATGTAACGGGATATTGGTGGGAAGGTTTGACCTCTACTGCCATGCCGCTAACATAATGAAATAGGGAACGTTACCTTTGGAGCAGGCCTTGTATTTGCATAGTCAGAGAGTATAAGATAAACAGTGGGGGTAAAAATCATAATAAAGCAGTTTGATTTATTTCTGGGTCTGTCAATCAGACATTTGTGCTGATAGTATTTTTATGTTCTTAGTTTTCATTTTAAAATAAATAATAACAGTCTGATGGGAGATCTCCTAATTTCATGTTAATAGACTTTAAACTGAAAAGCATTTTTCAGTGGTGGTGTTGTCCATTTAAACTATGGACGGCAATTTTGTTCCATTTTTTAACACTTCTCTTATGACAGGAGATCCTCGAGTCATAAAGCATTTATAGCTTCTTTAACAATACGTAACAACAACAGAACTGACACTTCCACATACGTCTTTAAAGATGTTGAAAGTGCATTTTGGCTATAAGAGAAAAAGGTAAAATCAATAAGTTACAAGGGAGGCTGGTTTGTACTCAGTTCTTCTCCAGCTCTGAAACCTGCAGCTATCTCTTCTGCATGTTTGTGATAGACTCATGTCAGTCCACAACTGGACGGATGTTGGGGGAATATTAAAAATGGGAGCCCCTCTAGTTTAAGTGTATGTACATTCCTTCTTTGGTGTTAGAGGTATAAATTTGTACATACGTATTGACAGCCATATCTGCACCTCCATCCATACTTATATATATGTATAAGCATATGCTCAGTAAAAGGTAGAAATGTATTGCTGATGATGGGGCTTTGGAATTATCTGTTAGAGATTTGGGGATGCTGGGCAGTGGTGGAGGGCAGAATGAACATCACAGGGCTGTGCCAAGCCACAGGCAAAAGAAACTTTGAGTGTGAGGTCCTGGCCCTGATGAAGTGAATGGAAAATCTCATGCTGTGTCTAGAGCCAATATCCAGTTTGAGCAAGATATTAAAAAGGAACCGATTAAAAAGGAGAAACCCTGGTAATCAGTGACCATGGAAAGGAAAACAGGAAGAGTACATACCATCTTAATGAGGCTTTAGTTTAGAAATACATTTTATTCTCTTCAGGATGTAGTATAAGAGTGATTCCTCAACTCCAAATTTCTCTTCTTTTATTGGTTTTGTATCTGCTATGATTTTATTTTCATTTTTAACAGTGAAAACATAAGGAACCTCTGCATCTTGAAACTTACAGAAAGCAAACTTTTCTGTATTCTCTTTGCAAGTCAGGCTCCTATGTTTAAATTTGGTGTTTTACTTGGCAGTTAGAGGCTTACTGTAACTTTATAAATGTCCATTATTGGGAATAGGAACTGGAGAATTCTGTACTTGAGGCTCATTTTTTATGTGCCTCTGATTTGAGAATATTACCACGGTATGTTACATCAGTCATGTTGGATATGTAGAAAATGACCTCGACTATTAAGAAGCCATTAATCAACAAATCATCAGTAGTATAAAACTTACTGTCTCTTCTTGTGCCTTTGGACATGAAGAAATGACTGTTCCAGGGCCACTGTAATCAGTGGAAAAATGCTGCTCACTTCCTCGGGAGTTAGTACAGTTTTGTTTCTGTAGTGCCACATTTGCCTGGTGAAGACATGAAATCCTATGGGCTGATATGTGAGAATATTTTCCTGGCTGCTCACCAGTTACCAATGAAATCTAGAGTCCAGAATTTTTGATTTTATGGACGTGAACAAGTTGCCTGGGACATTAAACTGAAGGCAAATGCAAGAGCAACTTTGTTTAGAAAAATGATTTTTAAGCATGAAGAAGAGTCAAGAAATATACTGAAGCAGTTGGGAGTTACTCTATCTCCCATTATCTGGAAGTACAGGTGGACAAGGGAAGCACGTTTTATTGAGTGGAACAAGATTAATATTTGCAATCCATGCTTGTAATTTTTGGTGTTGCTGTTGGTTAGACTATATTTCCAAAACAGAGTGCTTCAGATAAAATATCTGGTTCTGTTGGTGTATCAGTTTGGCTTGACTTTCAGGAATATTTGGTATGTCTACTTGTCGACACTGACAGGGTTATTTAGGTTAGCTGGATAACTTGGACTGTTGGTTTAATGATGGTATTTGTAGTAAGAGAAGTAGATTGTTCTATAATTTGTAACAAATGTTTCGATCCACCCCCCCCCCAAAAAAAAAAAAAAAAACACAAAACAAAACAAAGCAAACAAACAAACAAAAACCCCTGGTGGCTTATTCAACTTTTATTGCATATACAAACACATAGGAAAATCCAAAAGAGCCAACAAAGTCATGGTCTTACTACGCAAACAGTGATAAAAGAAGATATCATATTATAACCATAAGAATCACAGAATAATGCAATCAATTTTTATAAGGCTGTTGTGCCATCCTCACTGTTTCCTCACTGTTTTTTGGGTGTGAGGAGGATATGTGTGCCTTGATCAGGCCCATGAGTTACCGTGGCTCCCACAGAAGAGACAAACTTGAGGTCCACAGTGTCTTATGGATGTTACCCCTCTCTTATACTTATGGGAGAAGTGTGATGGCCTTGCATGGACCAGACTGGCATAGCAGAAAGAAGATACATCATACACAGGATTGTGGTTCTGCCACTGCATCCATAAGTGCTGGAAGTTGTCATTTAGCAGAGGACACTGCCATTCAGTCCCGAACCTGGGTGGTCCGTGGGTTAAAGGGCTCATCCTGTCTAAGTGAGGAAATGACCACCATAAGCAAAAGGTCTTGCCAAAGCTGGCTCCTTGAGAAAGCATCCTGGCTTCCCACCAAACTTCTGAAGTGGTAAAAGTGGCTGTCATGGCTTTTGGATTGACAGGCAGCTGTGCCCAAGATGTCCTGTAATCATCTTCTGTCACCTGCTTTGTGATGCTCTCCTTAGCACTCTCATGGGGAGACCACCAACATGTACTGGCTATATGCAGATCAATATGCCAAAAAGTATGATCATTAGGAAGATAAAACCTCCCTAGTTCATTGGCAATTATTTTATGATATTTCTGATTAATGATTCCATTTTAGCCATTTCAGTGCTCAGCAGTCTTCATTTGCTAGTGTTGATTATGGGAACCCATGCCTTGCCTGAATCTGAGTAATTTTGACCAACAAATGCGAATTAAAATCAATAGAAATGTCATTAGCATCCCAGAGCCATGAAAGATAATATGACCATTTCTCATGCATTCAGTTTATTAAAATTTGCTAAAGTGTGAAATATGTATGACAAGTAATGATGCTTTAATCTTTTGCCAAGGTAACAATTGAAAGCTGATTGATTCCATTCAGTAATTATAAAATCAAAATGATGGAAGATTGTAATCAAGACGGATTCTGTCTCCTACTTTGTCATGCCTCCATGCAAGATAAAATTCTCATTTATATCTTCTCTTTTATCTGAAAAGAAATCAAACTGATATTTACCCCAGTTCAAATCTCATGGCTAGTTGGATAACAACACCCTTTTTTTTTTTTTTTTTTTTGGACTTTGGTGAGAAAAGGAGCTGCACTTGCAAAAGTGTTGCATCCTTATGTATGCCATGGCTCCTTTAATGTTCTTTCTTCATTTTTGGGTGTTCTCTTCAGGACAAGTTTGAGAAAGTGGCTATGTTGCACTGCTGGGTGCTGGCAGCTGTTTAGGCCTGTGTGAGACAATCGGGCCTAGCCCTTTCTTGTAGCAACCTTCGTGTCAAACCATGGGAATATCCTTAGAGCCTAATGATCCTGTGAACAATGTCTTGAGATGCAAAGGCAAGAAAAACCTCAGCCCATGTTCACTTTCCATGCACCATGTTCCTCCTTCCCAAACACAGATGTCACCCCATGGGCATTTCCCACGTTGCTCTCCATCTGCACCTCTGAATATGGGAGCAGAATACATCCCATATAGGCCATCCTCACTGGATTAAAGTCAGGTGAGAGAGTCTGTGGGCTCTTCATCTCCCTGCCAGAAATGTGCCTTCTGTCTGGTCTCTTGATGCCTCACCTCCAGCTGAGGCACCTAGAGATGCATTCTGGTCTATTACGCTATTACAGAAACATGGTGG
>VXAB01012027.1:6464-34291 GCA_013399175.1 Odontophorus gujanensis
AAAAAGTGGATCAATAAGCCTTTTACTACCCTTGCTGTCTTCCCCAAGAAGAAAACCCTCTTGTCCTCACAACTGAAATGCAAATCAGATTAAACAGTGCAAACAGCAAGAACTCTGCAAACTATTACATTCTCTATAATATAAACACATTTTAAACACAACTGGATTTGAGAATATTTAGATTGAAACAAAAGTAATTTAAATATTCTTTATTTTCTTTGGCTTTGTCTTGAAAATCGTCTATTTCCCTTTGGCCCTATTAACATAGTTCCTTGATTTTTTTTATCCATTAACAAGTTTTGCTCTGACTAACACAAGCGTATCCATCAGAGATATAAATATTTAAAATCCTACCTTCTACTATTATTAATTCTTTGTAATACAGCTAGTCAGACTAAAAAAAAGGAAGAAAAGATGTTTTCTTAACAAAAAAAATAACCTATAAATTCCATTTTTCCGCACTCACCATCAAAGTACATCTCACACCCTAGTCCTCTTGCTGATTTCCTACCCATACAGCCTCAGTGAGATAGCTCAGTTAGCATCTGTTAATGCCTACATTTCTTTCAGAATGCTTCTGTCTAAATATGAAAAATGCAGAAAAATAACTTACTGCATTCAGAGGATTTCATATCATAAAGGTCTATTGCTAGAGCTATGTTCAATTTCCTTAAAAACAACATATTTAATAAAGGAAAATATTATAAAAATTCAGAAGAAATTATGCTTATTCTGTTGTTTCCAAAATTTTAAGAACTCTTCAGAATTTTAAAAAACTTCTCAGTTTCTACTTCTGGAACTTAAACTACGGGGTATTTTAAATCAATGATCTGTTTACATTTTTTGTATAGTCATGTGGAATTCATTACAGTGTTATTTTTTTAATGTAAGACTGATTATGGGGGAAAAGAATTTAAATGCTGAAAGAAAATTCAGCCCATGCAATTAAACATAAAGTAGCATTCAAGTGAACATCCCATGGTAGTACAAAATCAAAGTACACTTGCTAGTTATTAGAAATATAAAGAAGGTGGAGTACATTAATGTCTTGTTTTTTATCTAAGTTTTATTTGTTCTTCTTGGCCTGTGTACACTACACTAAAACAGCAATTAAGAAGGCAATTCATTTTCAGTCAATATATTTGATTGAAATCCCACTCGTGTACTCTGAAAATAGAAACTGCAACTTTTGCTTCTTTATTTATATTTATATTTAAAATTTTCTAGTAACCTTGGGTGATAACAGCTAGAATAAAGAATAAAATTAATAGGGGAAAAGTAATGTCTTCTGAAGAAAGATACTCTCTGTGAGACTACTTATCATCAAAGAATTCTTTTATGTTAGTAATGGTGAGATTTTTTACCTCTTTTCCCTTAACACTTTCTCCATACAAAAGATCTGCTTACCGCTCCCAAAAATAAATGATAAACATCATCAGTCTCTGGTATAATCTGTTCCCCTTCCTAAATCTGATGCCAAACATTGTTATCACATCTATGAAGCTTCACTTTTTGTTGGGGGACTTTTTTGCAGTTTTATATAATTTGTGATTTCATGCTCTCCTCTATGTATATGCAGGTTGGTCCAAAAGTAGTACCTCTAATTTATTTCCATGGAAACTACAACACATATGAAAGGCACAACAGCACTATTTGATAGAGCAAATTTTTGCTACAGAACGTTCTTTTTTTGACACAGTCACCATCCTTCTCTGTGTATTTTCACCAGCAATGAATAAGGACTTGGCAATTCTGCACAAGTGGAGGTGATCCACCACTTTGCAGCTGTTATAGCGGCGTTCTTGCTAAGGGATGTTGGTGACACAGTCCATCTTTCATGAGTATGAACAGATGGAAGTCAAAAGGTGAGAAATCTGGAGTGTGGTATGGCAATCCTGCTGAGACTGACAGTGTGCTTCACTGTCTCCAAACTGGTATGAGGCATGGTGTCACTGTCTTGCAAGAGAGAAGTTATCTTCCCTGGCCTGTCCCTGGAAGTTCAAATCTTCCGCTTAGTCAGTACTTTGATGTAGTGGTCAGTGTTGAAGCCTTGTCTGGGTTCCAGAAAATACAGAATTTTTTTCCTATTGCAAAAACAAAAACAAAAACAAAAACAGTCAGTATCAATGTACTTGCACATGTTATTCTTTCTGTTTCTGTAGGAACATTCATGGGACCCACTTGGTACAAACTTTGTGCTACTCCAACATTACCACCATTGTTCCCAATACATTGAAGCTGATATTCAGTTACATACATAGTCCCCTGTTTGTAATACACTGATTCACACACATAAGCTGATTGACATACTGCCCCTTTGCTGCCATCTGTCACGCAGCAACAAAATGTAATGGAACACTGGTGGAAAAGTTCAGCCTCTACTGTTATGCCATCAACATCCACCTCTGACTTTGTGGGCTAACATAAAAACAGGAGGTGATACTTTCAAAGCACCCCCTGTATAAGCAATTAACTGCATGAAGGCCTCAATGGATCACAGTGAAGTAAAACTTCCAACTTTATCAGTCAGAGTATAAAAAAGAGTAATATATTTCAAAAGACTTAATTTCAGATGTGTTCACTGTCTTTTGAGATAGCCTACTTAACAGCAGGAACTTTGGTGGCTGTATTTGATACAATAATTTGATGACTATTTTAGATTTGAGACAAGGTTTCAGATTTTATTAATCTTCAGGAAATTAGTTCCTATCTTCATCATCTCTAAATGCTAATCAAGCCATCAAGCCTTTCTTGTCAGGTAACAATCCTCCTCTCCTAAAGAAGCTGAACAAATATGCAAGAAATTTCAAACACACAGAAGATTTTGCACTTATCCCAGCTGTTTATATTATTACCTACCTACTGACTACTGCAACCCCAGAGCTCCAAAATTACGTATATTTTAGACATTCTCTTAAAAGTATATCTCTTATACTAGAATTGAATTTAAATGTAAATGGAGTTAGATCTGGAAAGTGGGGAGAAATATTTGTTAGGAGAAAATTGGTTTTATGAGTGAAGTTTCCCAATTCAGTAGGTTGCACCAGTTCCCACTATTAAATTCTATGAACTTGTCTGAGCGTGATTACCTAGAAATTAATAATCAGTTTACTAAAGAAGAATATGCTGTTGCATAGCTTACATTATATTTGTTTTTTCAGTCTATCTATTTTAAATGTTGAGAAAGAATGAATGAAAATTTTACTTTTTATGATATCTTTTTATAGAAAATTTAATCCATTTTTCCTTAAATGAAATTTTATTTTTATTAAAGAAGAAAAAATCTAAAATTTATTTACTACTTTTAAAAAGTTTTATTTTTTAGAATGTATTTTATTTGAATTTAATTTGAAAGGTAGGAGGTTTTTTATTTTTCCTGCACATTGTGTACACTGTGTTGATTTCGAACTCTTGACTGGGAATGTTCATATGATGAATATGAAATTATTCTATGTTATGTTATCTTGTCGGTGTTTTACAGGCTGGTTCCATGATGAATGGGGCAGGAGGACACATGGAGCCATGCCCTGGGAAAGGGAAAAGGGAATAAACGAAAAGGCAGGGAGATGGGCCTAAAAATGAAACAGCAGCAATGATCTGAGAAGGAAAGCTAATTTGCTAAATAAGATTTCAGAATGCAAAATAGCACAGTATAATGCAGTATAATTGGAATTGAAGCTGTTTAATAAATGAGAGAGAGCATCTGAAATCAAAGGCCTTACTCTAACGCTGAAGATAAGACAGCTAGGGAGCTCACATTGCTAGGATGATCCAAAAGGGAAAAGAGAGGGAACTAGTGACTTGCCAACAGTTTTATCTTTCCCTCTGAGTGGAAAATGGAAAAATGTAAAGTAATACAAAGTCCTCTAGGGTAGTTAGTTCTTCTTTTCTGAGACAGGTATACCCATAAGAATCCACAGAACTGGAGCATAACTCTTTAACTACCAGTGTACTACATTATATGTAGTATATATGCATGTTATGATGTAGAATACTGATAACAAAAAATCATAAAACCATGACATATCTTCAATTATCCATTCTGAAACAGCTCTGTGCAGCATTCTTTGTTGAATGTAGAAAGAATATCATTGGAGTCAAATATAAATTTAAATATTTATGTGTTAAAATTAATACTTTGTGTTTATTGAAAGACATTTACAATTGTTCCACAGCAGTGAATAACCTTGCTCTCTCAGAGAATATAGCTATATTTTTTACTGAATATAAAAAATAAAAAAAAGAAAAGCAGAATTCTTTTGTGACATCTTGTGAAGCCATATTGCATCCAAGTGCAAGTCTGATTATGAATGTGGAGATGAATAAAACTGGAGAACTTCAGGTTTGATCCCTGCTGTTCACTATGAAGTCCTGCCATCTGCTCTGCAAATATTGGAATGAAGTGAATAAGACTCTTGGTGGATATACAGATATGAAGCTGACTGTGCGGGAGAAGCACAGGAAGATGTGGCACAACTCTGTGACACAATGTGTGCCAAAATTCTCATACCTCTGAAAATCAAGCCACAGATTTGATGGCTGGAACAACTTCAGAACAGAGCACACGTTTTACCTTCTCAGTTTAACACACTGTAGTTGTCAAAGATTTTGAAATGCTTCTGTCACGCTCAATATAAAGGAAGGAGATGAGGTTCTTGGAATATGTGTACACCCGGCATGAGATTAAGAAGCAATGGGTCAAATGCTGGTCCGACCAGTTTATTACCAATATTAACCAGGGAGATGGGGCAGGCGAATGCGGACACTGTTCCCAGTAAGGGTGATGGGGAAGAGAAGGCGAGCGATAGGAAAGATAGGAAAGAAGCAAGGATTTGTACAAGGCAGGGGAAGTCACCAGCCAGGATCCTAGGGGCGGTCCGGTTACAAGCGGCTCCGACGGTCCGAGGCAGAAGAGCAGCGGTGGCAGAAGGGAGGAGAACAGCAGCAGCGACGGGCAGCCTTGAGCAGCAAGCAGCTGTCCTGGAGAAGCGGCACCGGGTCAGCACAGGAGAATGAGCGCGAGGTCAGCCCAGGAACAGCGTCAGCCAGCACCGGACAAGCAGCGACGGGTCAGCACCGGGAGGGGCAGCAGCGAACAGTGATCAGCTCGTGAGGGTTCAGATGGTAGAACACCTCAAAGAGCGGCGAGGTCCAGGAGAAAGCAGCATGTCTCAGGCAGCAGGCCCAGGAGGGAGTTCAGCAGCAGGGATCAGCTCATGAGGTTTTTGATGGAAGAGCACCAAATCTCATGGTGGTCAGTACCTCTTTTATCCTTCATTTTTCCTACCTACGTGACAAATCCCGTGCTAGCGTGCCAGGCAAGCATCTCCTGAGATGGCTATCTCCCCACGGAGATGAGCACCACAGAAAAGAGTGTTAAGTGATCATTGAGCTGCAACTTATCTTTCTCTCGTTGCCCCAGGACATGCCCATCTGCTTGTCCCTTAGACAAAGGATTTCACAACCCTTGCCTAGGACTTGCTTGGACATGTTTGGACATATTCATCAGCAAACTTTGAGGCAATGGTATAATAGTCTCTTACAGATTCAGATCACTTATATATCTTCAGCTGTTAGGCAAAATATATATTATCTTCAGTCACTTTGGAAAGGGCTTTCTTATATATCGTGTTAAAAAGAATCAGAAAATTGTGTTCCTCTCTGAAGAAACAAATATTTTATCTTTAAATATCTCAGTGATAGTACAATTAAATAGTTAAGCTTAAATTCTCTACCTGACCAATATTAAAATAATGTCAGGCTTCATGGAAATCGCTGTGTTCTTTTGATCCATTCTCCACAGGCATAGTTATTCAGCTATCTGTCTAGCCTCCACACCATGGATTATATACTGTCTCAACACGTGGTTTCTTTAAAAAGAAAGACATTTCTTCCCAAATTCCAAAACTTAGGCACAGTGTCGTGTGAATACTCTGCCTTCATTATTCCTATTACCTGCAGGTAGCCTCTTCCAAAATCACCAGAGATTACCAAGAATGAGAGGGTGGCTGGGCACAATGATTAAGCTTACCAGCAGGGACACTCAAAATAGGCTGCTGGGCAACTTTTAAGGATATGCAAGAAAGCAGACTGTAGGATCTCTCTTGACAATCTTTGCGAGTACACTGTCACCTGCGCAGCAAAGAAGTGCTTCCTGGTGTCCAGAGGGAACCTTTTGTGTATCTGCTTGTACCTATTGCTTCTTGTCTTGGAGGTCAGCACCACTGTAAAGAGTCTGTTCTCTTTGCTCTTTCCCTTCAGGTATTAGTAGACATTGACGTGATCCCCTGTGAGTCCTTTCTTCTTCAGACTGGACAGTCCAGCTCCCTTAGCATTTCCCCTTAAAAGAGATACTCTAGTCCCATAGTCATCTTTGTGGTTGGGCCATCTCTGGTATGTCTAGGTATCTCTTGTACTGGAGGATGTTGAGGGCATAACTGCGCACATAATTCTAGTTGTGACCTCATCAGTGCTGAGTAGAGGGGAAGGATCACCTCTGTTAACTTGTTGGTTATACTTTGCCTAATGCAGCCAAGTGTACTAGTAGTCTTCTTTGCAGCAATGGCAGATTTTTGCCTTAAGTTCAACTTGGTGCCTAACAGGATTCCTAGATCCTTTTCTGCAGATCTGCTTTTGGAAGTTGTCACAGCACCAACCCTTCCAGAATTCAATAAGTATTTGGAGAATAACAACTTAATGCCTCTTCTTTTAGGACTCTCTATACAAGTTCCTTGTCTTTAAAGGCAATCTGTATCCTTCTGTCTATCTACAGCCACAAATTAAAAAAATACTTATGTTTATTGAGTATAAACCAAGCTCTAAGGACAACAGATTCTAGAGACAGCATTCTTTGGCAGACATGTTCATACCATTCTCTGATGTTCTGAAACTTAGGAAATAAATTGCGACTAATGTATCACATCAAATTAGATAAATGTGAAAGCATATGTGTATTACAATTGATTTTTTAGATTAATTTATGTAACCTTTTAGAAATAAAAAGCTTCATGGTAATAAAATGTTTCGTGAAGATTTTTTAACCTTCAAGTTAATGAAAAATTTCAAACAAAGTCACATTTATTTTAGTTAAAAATGAAGCAGAAATTCAAATTATGTGATCTAATTTCCTGATATGTATAAAAAATGAATATAAAGAAACTGTGCACGTCTTTAAGTTTCTTTTAAGATTCTTGTTGCTTTTAAGTAATGAAGCATGGTTGAATTGCTTCTATAGGGATATTCTTAATCAGAAATAACATTATTCAGTTACAAGCATGCATTGCCACTCAGAAACATGTTCAGAATATTTCCTTTGTTTTCCAGATAGAATTTTGTTTCTGAATGTTTTTGTCTTTTCTTGGTCTCATTTTTCTTCACAGTAAGTGTGACAGAGCACTGGCACAGGCTGCCCGGGGAAGTTGTGGATTCTCCTTCTGTGGAGACGTTCAAGAACCACCTGGACACTTAGCTGTGCAACCTCGTCTAGAAAGCCTGCTTTGGCATAGGAGGTTGGACTAGATTTCTAGAGGTTCCTTCCAACCCCTACAATTCTGTGATACTATATGCCAATAAACTCGAATTGAACTAAGTATTCTTGTTAATATTCAGCAATATATTTGTCAAAATCCTCTTCTTTAATAACTAGCCAAAGTTGTTTTAATTCTGGCCCAAAGAGATTCAAAGACTAAGAATATTTTTAAACCAGAATCAAATTTTAAAAATATGAACATATAACCAGTTATTTCATGTTTCCTTTATATTGAACATATTGCTATTAATAATAATAGGTACTGAAATAAGACATTAGCAAACCATTTTATCTGATACTTTGCCTCTTCATTTTAATATTCACTGAGAGGATTCAGGAAAATTTCTTCATTTATTTATAGTTTTCTCAGTATAGCTGTAGTGTTGAATAAAAAAATTTCAGTGGAAAAACATGTTCTTCTGCATCTCCATTAACTTTCATGGACACATGAATTTACAAAGTGGAGTTAGAATAGCTTTGTTGTCTATATGTGAAAGAGTTAAAGTAACGACTAACTCCATGATAATAATCATTAAGGGACATGTGCTCAATTTAATGACAGCTGATCTTGATATCTCTAAAGACCTAAAGGAATTTTTAGTCTTTGTGTAAAGAAAAAACAGGGCAGGAGTACATTCTCATGAGAGTTCTGGGAATCCAGTGTAAGAAGAATTCCCAAAGTAAGATATTATATATTAATATGAAAATAAATAGTGAGTGTTGAGAAACACTTTGCCTTTGCAGTGGAGCAGCTAATTAGACAATTAGAGCTGTAAAAATTGACATAAAACTACCCCCAGAGGAACTGCATCCTAAATCTCAGAAAATATAAGGCTTTTAAGAATAATTTTAATTACTTCTTCGAGTTTCAACAGATTAGGCCTGTTTTAATACTTCCTAGATTAACTGATATTTACTAAGGGTATCAGTGATCCAGTCAGCAATCAAAAATAGTATAATCTTATTTATGTATACTGTCAATTAAATTGGATAAAATATAAAGTGTTTAGAAATAGTTTATTCACTGTATCTTCTAGTTACATAACAACATTAATGTTTGAAATTTCTCCTTCTTTTTCTATATTGTTAGTTTTTTAGTTCTATAGATACATTCTTCATCACTGGAGGTGAGCATCTTTTTGTTCTGAGACTGGGATTTGTGTATGGATGGTGATTCTTAGGACATTTATCAGTTGAAATTGAAAATTGAAATTGAAAAGTGCTATTTTTGCAAACATAGGACCAGTAAAATATATATTTACTCTATGACCCCACTGAGTTAATCTTTTTTGCATTGAGTTATTTCAGTTCAAAGGCCTAGTCTGCCTGCATCACAAGAAACGTAGTGTCCTCAAACAGCTTTTTTGGATATTTTTCAGTATCTGATAGGCATTATGCATAATTGAGCTTGAACTACTCTTTTATATAAGCAGGAAATGACAATTTTTTAAAGTACACTGAATAAAAGTTCCTTGGGTAAATTCTCATCTTGTCTGGAAGGGTTTCTATGAGAATCTGGTGTCAAATCATGTTCTGGAAAACAAAACAACACGAAAATAAACACACACACACAACAAAACAACAACAACAACAACAACGAACACTGCAATTCCTTTCCTTGTACTGATTTATTTAACAAAGTCTGTGAGCACAGAATACCTTACAAATGCCCTGATGTTCTGTTGTGATTTAACCCAACAGGCACCTTAGCACTGAAAAGCCATAGGCTCACTTCTCTCTATAGTGGGATGAGGGGAGAAACTCAGGGAAAAAAAAAAAAAAAAAGTAGAACTCATAGATTGACATAAAAATCATTTGTCAAGACAGAAAAGAGTAAAAACATTGATAGTAACACAGTTACACAACACCTGCCAACTAGTGCCTAGTGAGTCCCCAAACAGTGTCTGCCCCCACCAGTCAGCTCTCCATAGTTTTATAGTTTCAAATGATGTCATACTTTTTGTAAACATAAATTTCAATTGATGTTGTAAATGGCTGTGGATGTTACACACACACACACACACACGAAAGAGGATAGAGAAGTCATAAATAAACCAAGAGTTAATGTTTTTTGAATCATGTGGAATGGGGATTGCTTTATCGTAAAGAAAAATGGTTCATTTCGGAACATTGCCCAGACTTACAGAACTATACTAACTCCTAGTAGATTCTGTTGCATAATAACAGTATGTTAGGGTAAAATGAATAATGGTAGATTGAATGGCATCAGAAATATGTAAAAAAGTTTTTCCATTCTACCACTAAATTCATTTTTAAAGAAAATTAGAAAGTATAATACACCAAAGATGTACTAAAAATGACTTATTCAGAAATGAGGGTTTCTTCAAAATAATTATTTACTTGGATTTCTATAAACAAAAAGCAGCAAAATGTTTTGCTAAGAATGATGTACACAAAATGCAAATAATTTGAAAACATTAGGAACGTTTTGTAATTTTAGTATTTTCTTCTAAAGGTACTTAGGATATATTATGGAAATAGAACAATACAAGATGCAGAATAAATCTGCCTTCTAGCTGAGATTTTTCTCTGTTAGGACTGACAGAATATATCATTAAGATGTGTTGAGAATAAAACATGGTGCAAAAATAATTTATCTAACAGTTTTCTTCTAATAAAATAAATCTTTTACAGCATTTCTTACAGTTTTCCTCAGATTATATTTAATGCTCTTTTATTTACCATAAGAAAAACACACTGTTTCAGCTTTATTCCATTTTATGCCTAGATATGATACAGAAAAACAAACTAAGTTCCTCCTGCTTTGAATACTGCTGTCAGTGCAAAACTACACTGGCTAACTCAGATGCAGGAATATAACTATCTTATCAATACTTTTTTATTTTAGCAGTGTTTTTAACATAAATTCTCCTGTTTATTACTTCTCATATAGAAAAGCATTATTCCTCAGGAAGTGTGAAATGCAACAGTAAACAGACACTTTTATTCTCTTTGTCTTAGTTATAAATGGCTATAATTTTTTCTGTACAACTTGCTGAAAACCTGAACACGTACAAAACAAAATAGAACAAAATTTCTATCTTTACTGTGAATTAAAGTACTTAATTTTCACTCCTTTTAGTATACTGTACCACTACAAAATACATAAACTAATTTAAACTATTATAGACTTTAGTAAAGCAGTTGACTTGTCTTTTAAGATAATATATTCCACACATTGCAAATATGGCAAATTATTCACTGAAATTGATAGTATTCGGAAGATTAGAATGTACTGAGGTTATTATTTGTATGATTGATTTATTACTCATGTCATACATTTCCATAATACATAGATTGAATCTTTAGCACCTTACTCTAAAATAGAAAGGACAGATCAGAAGAAGAAAACATACTGTACAGTTATTCATGTGTGTGAAGAAAAGTTATTTGTGAAAATATTTCTTCATCAAAAAGCAGACTATTTGAAGGATAGAAGCAAAAGTATTATGAGAACATAAGCAAAGGTCTGAAGCTGAAAGCTGAAAATTAACAGAAAACTCTCAAGAATTAGAAGAACTAAAAAATAGAAATAAAATAGAGAAGCACAGGATGCAAGGAAAATAAATGCAGTAAGAGCAGAGGCATAGCTTTATTTATATCCATGATGATCAACAACCTTGAAATATTCAAGATAAGGAATAAAAAGCTAGTCGTGAAATTTAAAGGAGGATGTGGGAATCTACACATAGTAAGACTACATGCAGCAAGAAATATTGACAAAACCCTTACAAAAGTGGAAAAATGAGGTGTTCATGTGGAAACTGAAACTAGAGTGGTATCTTCTTCAAATAAAATACATTCCTTAGGAGTAATATTTCTGTTACGCTTTAGTTTACAGGTAAGTTAGTTAACAAGCCAGTATTTCTGGCTAATTTCTATGAAGGTCAAAAAATGTACATGCAAACCAGAGCTATATAGCTATGCTTGACTGTCCAGTATTAATGCCCGCTACTATTTGTACAGTGTGTTTTGCCATATACTCATTTCAGATCACTGGCTGAAATGGGAAGATTCAAAACATGAGTATCCCAGTCGTATTCAAGAATATTCAAGCTCTTTTACAAGGCTGAAATCTTTACCAAAATCCTATATTCTCATATTTTAGTCTTGGCTAAAGTATAGAATAGCCAGTGTTGGAAGAGTTGCACATGGATGATCGAGCCCAATTCTTCCTTCCAAATAGCAGCACTCAAAAAGCAAACATTATGAAACCCTACGAACTGTGCACAGTTGCATATCTGTCATCTTCTGAAGATCACAGGGAGGTGGTGCAACTGATTCTCTTGTTGGAATGATACTGTGATGGGATACATGTCTTTAGGAAGAGTGAACTGAGTTGCCTTTTATGTGAGAGTGTAGCTGGAATAAGGATGGATGTTAAGCCATCACAATCCCATCTAAAAGTGACTGTCTTCATAAACCAATAGAGTGTTTCTAATGATCAACTAATAAATACTCTTTTTTTTTCTGACTTTTACTGCGTTAGATCTCCTTTTAACTCCATTTACTGTCTAGTGTATTAAATGGTTATGTAGTGGAGAAGAATATGCTGTTTTTTACAGAACGTATTTAGACAAATCTCCTCTGACATGTTCCCACTGTTTGTAAGCAACATCTCTCAATTTTCTAGTTCCCACAAGTAAAGTTTTTGATATCTGCTTCTTTCAAGAATTTTTATCACAGTTTCCTTCTTCTGTTAAGCTTTACACTTGCTAGACACCAAACAAAAACATTCTCAAAATTGTAACTCATCTATACTAATTTAGGTTTAGAAGCTTTTTTTGTGATGCTTGATGTGACTCATGTCTTCCCAGATCAACAATACTTTTTTATACATTGGTTGCTCTGAAAAAATCACCTTCTATTTATTTCCATGGAAACTACAACAGATAAAAAGAGCACTATAACACTATTTGATGGACCAAATTCTCATCTACATAACACTGTTTTTCAACACAGCCCACCATTAACCAAATTATGTGGATGAGCTGATCAATATGCTCTTCAGTTTTTGGTGCAATAGATATGCGTGGCCATCTGGAACACAACTTGTATCTCTCGTTGCTGCCACCACTGCTGAAGCGTACCATCAGGTGCCTCACTGCACTCACATTCATTGTTGGTCTCCATAGACATTCAACAACCAATGATGAATGTCACCAAGTGCCATTTTTTCTGCACACCTTTGTTTCATCTACACTTCCATGCTAGACACCATTTTGTCAGAATGCCCCTTTGTTGCCATCTGTTGCACAGAAACAAAATGTAATGGAATATTAGTGAGAAGGTTTGACCTTTACTGCCATACCACTAACATCCACCTCTGGTGTTGCGAGCAAACATAACATAAGAGGAAGCATTACTTTCAGAGTAGCTCTTAAATTATTATTATTTAACTAAACTGGAATGTTTGTCCCCAAAACAAGATTTTATACAGCAAAAGAGAAAATATAGTGTCTACTTTTACCTCTTTCACTTCAAGTTTTTCCTGTTATGCCATTTCTTTTGTCTGTCTGGTGTGACAACAAATTCATCTTACAGCAGGAATAATTGCTACTGTTTATGTTTTGAAGCTGTTGATTTCTGTTAGAGACTGGGAGTTTGTTACAATTGCCTAACTACAGTCACCTAATGCCATTGTAGATGTTCTGTAAGATACCACTCAGTTTTCATGTGCTGTTTTGGAAAGTAACATGCCTTTTGTATGTCCCTTGTGTCATAAATGCCAGCTACATAAAGATCTCCCAAATACTTAGCAGCTTGCAGCATACTGTTTGATATGTGCATTTTGGTCACTAAATATTATCCAATGAGTCATACTTGTGACATGGTAGCAGATATCTATTTGCCTTTATCACACTCCTACAAAAACCTCTTTTCTTTACAGATACTGCTGCAGATCTTCCCGTTATACAGTTCTAAATGACAAGCCTTGTTTCACTGTTATTAATGTGTAATTTAACAAAGTTAACAACCTGAGCCTGACTTCCTAAAGTTTTTCAATAATTATTTTTTTAATTGTTTTCATGCGAATTGCTACTAACCTATCAAATTGAACATGATGGTGATTATTGATTACATGTCTAAATCTGTACTTCTTTGGAAACTGCTTATATCCGTGCTTCCTGACTGTCTCTGTTTCTCTCAGAAAGCATTTGCTTCATTTTAGTACCCCTAGAAAAACAAACTAACAAAGTTATTTAGTATGTGCAATTTCAGTTATAGTTCAATATACTTCACAAAATATTTATCTGGGAATGATGAAAATGAATCTAAGAAACAGGCGCACTTCCTTTCAGTTAATGGGGAAAATATACTATTGTGCTGTACATTGACCTGTTTGACTTGGTCTCTATAAATGTCAGGTATATCAAATTGTTCTATCTGTGCCTAAAATAATTCAATCAAGCATTTGATTTATTTTGATTTCTAATGAGATCTACATGTGAGTTTATGGTCTTTTTCAATAAAATTCATTTGAGTTGGTTTGAAGATAGTGTGGATATGTACACTCAGCCACCCATGTAGCAATTCTTAGCATTTCTCTGAAGCAGAACTATTTTTTTTATTGAAATCCCCATTATACTATGAGTAGATCAAGATTTTTCTCTACTTCATACCTTATAAGTGTTCTAGATAGTTTGTTCAAAGTCATCATGTCTCATAAATTTCTGTACCATTTGTCATTTTAAACAAACTTTGATATTCAATACACTAATGAAATCTACTTCACTATTAGTTTTCTATAATCATATATCCTTTGCTTGCCTGTTCCTTTTCTATTCATTGACACACAACAGGAGATAATACATGATATGGATAATCCTGAGTACAGGTTTGAATACTGCTGCTGCCAGATGAACAGATCTGATTCAGATGTTTTAATGTTTCTAGTAGTTGAACCCCTGAATTATTACATCTTGATTTAAAGATTGCAGAAGTTAATATTTGACCCTAATTAATAAGACAAATCAAGAAATGGCTTAGATGAAAACTCTTTTATGTTAAAAAAGAAAAGAAATTGAAAGAATTTTTCTAATAAGATAACTGTTTGAAATTTTCATGTGGACAAGTTTTTCAAAGAAAGAAAGAAAGATTTTTACAGTAAAAAGAATTCTCTCCCCTCTGTAATGTATCTAGTGAAGAAGAGCAATTCATCAATGTTTCCTTAATACGTAAATTTTTGCAACAGTATCACCAACAGGAAAAGCAAAACAATGCTCTCAAATATAGGGTGAAAGAGCAATATTCTGCATGCCTGAAATGTCTGAGTCCATCTGCATATACTCTACCATCTTCTTTTTTGCTTGGTTACATGACTCGATTCTGTAGCCCCTGTAATCTTCCAGGACAGTCTCACAGTTTTAGTGGGTAAGGTTTGTTTTTTTTTTTTTAGTAGTTTTAGTTCAATCAATAACAACAAATAAGTTCTGACTGAAAAGGGTCACAGACCTGTAAGTATTTGCCTGAGAAAATACAGCAGTTATTGACCCTGTAGTGGTAGACTATGGAAACAAAATTCTTGCAGATTTTGGAGCTCAGTAGGACACCTGCTGTTAACAGTTTTATTTTCCTCTGACTGCAGAATTACCTTATCATTTTTGCATATTGGCTTATTGGCAATGACATCCTGAAATGCTCCAGAGAGACGTGGCATGGCCAGCCAATTAGATTCATCAGTTAGACAAATACAAAATAAATAGAAGTAGGAAGTAAAAAGAGGAAATGAATTGGAAAATATAAGAAACAATGATTCATTTTATTGTCATCTGCTTACTAGGCAATGGTACAGTTCTCCTTCTTCTCTCCTAAAGAAAACAATGAATATTCAGTATGCGAATGAAGGCTGGACATGTTGGCTGAATGTGAAGATATAGGGAAATTTGCAAGCCAAGTGTGTCTCTTCTGATGTCCTGTTCCATAAGAGAGCTCTACTCAAGGTACAAGCAAATTATGAAAAGAAATGAAAGTCCCAGACACTGTGATGGTGTCCACTGTGATGGATTGACATATTCTGTCAATATGATGCAAAGGGAAACAGAATTTAGTTAGTTCATGGAGAACTGTGAAATTAAATGCAAACTCAGGTGTGTCACAATCCAGTTACTGGGGGTGACGGTTTGACATATATACCCAGAGGAAGATTAGTGCAACAAACAAGGCCAAATGCTGTCCAGTGATTTATCACAAATTCTAAGCTACTAAGGAATATGGGAAACATGGGGAAGTTAGTGAAAGTAAAGAGAGAAATCATAGGAAATGGTTTACAAGGAAGGAATAGTCACCACCAGGAATCCAGCAACGTCTCATTAGTCCATAGCGAGGCAGCAAGTTGGATAGCAACATCTCGTTGACCTGCACAGCTGCAGTTCCGTGGAGGGGGTACCTGTTCTTCCTCTCAAATTCTTCACCTATTTATCCTCTCCATCAGCAGATGGTTGCTAGGAGCAGTCCTGTCTACCCCAATTATCAAAAGCATCACATCCTGTTCATCGCGGTGACAGTAGCTGTTGGGGTGCCCACATTTTGCTCATCAAGAGAAAAGCACATCTATCCTCTTACCACTGTGTACATGGTAGTTAACCATTAACTTCAGAACTTGTCGAGTGGGTTATGTCTCGTGTGGGTGCTGTTGAACAAAGCTTTGAGCCAGGAGTTGTTCTGGCTATTTAGAAGGTGAAACACACAGTGTTTAATAGTATGAACTTCACAGCTTTTAACAGTGAAAATCAGCAACTATCCTTTATATGACCAATAATTAATTCAATTGCAGCAACTGACAAGGTGTGTGAACTACTTGAGGGGATAGTAAGGGTAAGTACACCTATTTGTCAATTTCACTTTCTTTGGAGTTTCCTTTTTCCTTATTTTTTTTTTTGCTCAGCCTTGTAATGTCTTTCAAAAACAGTGTTGGATGCAATCATTTATGAAAGGATGCACAACAAAGTCAAATGCATAATGAAGAAGTAGAGAGTGAAAGACAGACTCCTTAGCTCTGCTACAAGCTTCTCTGAAGAAAGCCTTTAACTCAGCAACAACACATTTTCCACACATTCAATTTTGCTGTTGTTATATTTAACTAGGACAGTGGGAAAGCCTTTTGCAGTGTGGACATGACTGAGTGCTCCAGCACAACTAAGAAGTTTGGGGGAACATATGGACAAGGCCGCAGGATTTCCTAAGGTCATAATCTGTGATATGCAGCAGTGAAATTTGCGAAAAGTTGGCAGTTTCATGAGCTATGAATAAGAAATCCCACTTGCCCACACTGCCACAATATCTGAACAGCCTGTTCTATATATTTCTTCAGTCCTTTGTACTACCAGATGCCATACATATATTATTTTTGTAAAAAAAAAGCATTCTTTTTATAGACGTGATTCCCATAGTCTGACAGCGTTAATTGCAATACAGTATTCATTATTTATTTATAACCTGTATTTATATACCTTGAATGCATGTTTGTTACAGTTTTATTTTAAAATGTAATAAAGTTTGAAAATTTTTCTTTCTTCCGTATATCATTTTAGTACTTCTATTTCTGTAGGTATACAGTTAACATGAAGTATAATACATTCCTTATGTAATAGTTTTATTAGATAGTAAATGTATCAGCAGAACAAAAAATACGTTCCAGTGAAAAGATCTTCATGATATGGTCAAATTGTTTTAATGTATTGGAAATATAGCATACATTTTTTAGCAATTAAATGTTCCCAAATGGAAGATTCCATGGTTTAGTATATGAGGTAATCATTAATAATTCCTTTTTTCTAATTATCTGGATTTGTTACTGTCACTGAATGATAGGATGGTTTTGATTAGAACAGACCTTAAAGCCTATTTAGTTGCAGCCCCCAACATGAGCAGGGCTGCCACTCACCAGATCAGGCTGTCCCGGGTCACATCCAAGATGGCCTTGAACACCTCCAGGAATGGGACACCCACAGCTTCTCTGAACAACCTGTTCCAGTGTGTCATCACTCTTTGAGTGAAGAATTTCTTCTAAATATTTCATCTAAATCTTCTTTATTTAGTATAAGAGTGTTTCCCCTTGTTGTATCATAAATGTGGCCAAACTACACTCTAAAAAACACTGTTTCTGAAACAATGGGATTTATTCCATTGCTACAGCAAAGATTCTTCAAAATGATTGCTAGGTTGTGTGAGAAAAAAAAAAAAAGCCCATATTCTTGCAACTTGTTCAGCATTTTTAACCACAGATGCATATACATTAGGCTATAGATAAGTATTTCCAAGCAATCACAAAAACTTGAAGGAGTTGTAAAAGCAACATAGAGAAAAGACACAACTTAGAGAAAACTACTAGTATTCAACTGTGTTCATTTTCCTGATCTTATAGTTTTTTTCATTCCTTACATGGAAGGAGAGTTTTCAAGCTGGTTAAGTTTCAGTTCATAAGTACAGAGAACTCTGTTCTCGGCTTCCACTCAGTTAGTAGTGTAAAATGACTTTAGGTTTTTATTCCTGTATTGAAGTACACGTACCTTTTCCACCATGTCACCTAAAGTGAATTTTTGTAAGTACTATGTGTTTGCCTTTCCTCAGCTTTTACTACAGAGATTTTCATCACAAATGCACAGAACAATTATAATTAATGTTTGCCTTCTACTGGTAAATGGTAGTCTAAATAGTTGAAGCTGGGAAGACCAATATTCTTATTTTTCTGTTCTACCACTACAAATGTGGTCTTCATCTTTACTTTTTAATAAACTACTTTATCCATGTATAACTCTTACACTACATTAGTACCACATATTTTCAGCCCTCAGATTATTGAAACAGATTCTAAAAAGAAAAATAATCAAATAAAATGGCTTCAAAATAATCATAGGAAACAAAAAAATCATTTCCCAACTAGGTCTAAGAGAGAATTCATTTTTACCTTTCCTACTACACAGAGCATTGTGAAAGCGGGAATTTGTTAAAAATGAAACCCAGGAAAATCTTTATATAGAGTTTCAGTTGCTAATCTATTTTTATTTGTGAATACTGATCTCAGGAAAAATACTGTTATTATTCTGTTATTCTTTGCAGTATGTTCATGTTGTGAAAGCCACACATGCTTTCCCAGTGACATACGACATCTCTTCTTGAAATATGATTATTCACTGTTGAGTAACATTTCAGCACTCTTCATCCTTGACACTTGATGTTAGTTTTGGTCGTGCCTTGTACTGTCAGGAGAAGACAAACTAGTAGAAGTGGTATAAATATTTATTCCTCAGATATTAAGAAAAAGAGGAAGTTAGCAAAGAAAGATGAAATGCAGAATTCACATTTAAAGGCTAAATGTTTTCACTTTATATCTTGTCTTTGGACATTTCTCATCAGATAAGCTTCAAATATTTCCTTTTATTCCCTGCTACAGGTCTTTGCATACGTTTTCTATAGAATAAGTGATTGAAACATTTAAAAATGATTAATTGCAGGTATCTTACATGTCTGCTGCTTTATTTAAATTTTACTTCATTCGGTTAAATTAAATTAAAAAAGAATACTGTTTTCTTTACAATTGCTAATTCGTAAGTTATCCCGAGGATGTGGTAAGATGAGATGGGAGCTTCATCTGGCAATGTCAGAGAACAATCAGCAACAGAAAAGAAACAAGAGAGAACCAGGATATTGTGTGTGATATTTCCTTATGAAAAATCAACTGTTGCGAATCTTGGTTTGACTCTTTTTTCACATTCTATCTGCAAGAAGTAAAGGACAGAATCTTTGTTCAAAGAATCTTCCACATTCCTTTGTAATAAAACTTATTGTACCACCAGTATGCCTCATAGGTTGGTGTCAGTCAGAATGTAAGTGGTTCATCAAAAATATCTTGAGATAATAATTTGCTCCCCTTTACTCTTTTAAAGCCATGTTGCATTGTATTTATTTTTTTTTCATAATATTCTGGCATGGTATGTGCAAGACTTTCCTTCAAATGTTCTTTTCTGCTTGTTCAACTTTTTTCTTGTATAAAAATGCATAGTCAACACTGCTTTGAACTAACTGGGTGCCTTCAGCCCTGTCAGCTATGTGGAGAATGCAGCTGGCTATCCAACAGTTCTATTCTACTTGACAAGGTAGTGTCTCTATTCTCCTTTGTGTTATACAAAAGCCTGAATAGCTAATAATAAAATTTAATGGCTGTTCCAATGTGGATTGGGTTACAAATCCAGAAGAAAATTTCAGAGAAACCACATAACAAATCTACAATACTTACTGTGTCTGTTGATAGCTTAAGTGCAAATGTTGCTTAAATATTAATCTGTAAATTTTAACAGATTTGGAGATATTATGCATCATCTCTAGTGCTATATTCGTAAATGATTTAGTATATGCAGGTCTGATAACAGTATCCACATTTCAAAACTGCAGCAGATCTAATAAAAGGTAGCCAAGTATAAGTCCCCTTGGCAGAGGAGAAAATAAAAACACTTGATTTGATTATGTTATTTTTAGGCATTAATTCAAGAAGATCAGGCTTGCATATCACAAAAGACTCTTATAAAGTCTATGTCCAGGTAACCCTAGCAAGAAAGATTGCATTAAGAGAGATATAGTCATTAAAGCATTGCCTTAAAGGTCATTTCTGTAATTTATGCAGTCTCATGGTACCTCACAGTATCTTCAAAGATGCTGTATTCCCTTATTAATGTAATTATATTGCAGAGGATATATTTGAGTTTATAACATAAAGCAGGGGCATCTTTACTCAGAAGCAGGTGTATAGTAGAATAATTAATTTCATTATACTATCATATATCATGACACAGACCTCTAACTGTCCAATCACTCTGCATCTATGCATCTCATGCTGTCTGCACCTCATATTGCATAGTCACATATATTTTTCTAAATGCCAGTCCTTAAATAATTGCAAATAATTTAAGGAAGCAAATGTTTGTTGTGCCAAACTTATCTCCTCAGTTTATTAACAGATCTTAAAAACTTCGTATTTGTACATGATATAATTAACAGAGGGAAGATATGAAATGCATTTTCCATAAAAAATAGAGTTTTATTATTGCATTTTTCAAATGTTTGACAAATATTTTGAAAGGACATTCAGACTTCGTTTTCAAACAATACTCATCTTATAAAAATAAAATTATACTACTTCTTTCAAAACAAGCTTCCATGAACTGAAGTATGTAGAACAAAAGAATTTCCCTGTCTCTTTTTATGCTTCATAATTTATATTGCAAATATTTCATTGTAAAAATTGTTTTACTAACTTAGTCACATTTATATGTTACAGAAATTTGAGAAAAGTTAAATTTATCTATTACTCAGAGCAAAATAAATCAGTGTTAGGCCAATGACGTGACTTATTAATGATCACAAATGGATTTTACAGAGATATGCTAGAATGTTTGGGTTTTTTATAACAAATTTCTAAATATAAATGTTTAAATTCCTACCACAGTCCTACCTGTCCATCCTTTTATGGTATTCCAAATACATTGTAATATTTTTTTGGTGAAAACAGATATAATAAATTCTCTTTACAAACTGAGTTTGAAAAACTGAGCAAAATTCAAGAGCACTTTCAAATATTTCAACCATATAAACACAGAAGCATTTGCCAAGATGATGAAACCTGCTTACTGATGTATACTTACCTTTCAAATGACTGCTATGGTTGAATCAGTCACATTTTCTTTTGTGTGGGAAAAGATTATGGGAAGGAAAAAAAATCACCTAGATTAAAATATCAAGAGTCTTACATGACAACAGAGGCTTTTCTAAATGATAAGAGGCTTTTCCAAAAACTTCCATCAGTATACTTCATTAGACTAAATTAACTTGTGGAAGACAATAATGAATTCTGGAACTCGGATTACCTAGCAGGCATAATGAGCTTTACTTTTTAATGACCAGTACTGTGCACAGTCACTTGTAATTGTGGAAATTTCTTGCAACTCTGTGCTCTTGGCAAGGGTAAGAAGAAATACAAAGCTAGAAGTACAAAAATAAAGCTTATTTTTTAACATAAAGACACTAAGTAACAAGGTCTTTATTTGTTGCTGCTTTTGTTTTAGTTGTTTGTTTTATTTCAGGTAATTTATGAACTGAATAAACAGCTATAAGACATCATACAGTTGTTCAAATTAACACTGGCTTATTGGTTTTACTTTAATGACTGATTATTGTGCAAAAGAAGGCACTTGAAAATTAGGATCTGGTATACATAAATGTGTAGTTGTCTAGTAATAAATTCACAAAATTAGGTCTTCTCTTATGTATCTGAATTTCCTGTTCACATGAACAGGCTCAAATAAACAGCATTAAAAGCAAGTGCTGCTAACAGCAGTTCCTGCTCTAGCTCAGTATGTGAAATTATAAATCTGTTGACATGCAAATTAAAGTACAAAGAAAATCTAAACAAAAAAATATATCCAAACAAGTATTTTTATGAAATGTAAACCACAGACCTCTGTTCCTTCAATTCCATTTCTGAGCCATTTTGGAATCACTGAAACAAAATGTAATTTAGCTGAAGAAACAACCACCCTTTCCAGATGAGGAGTTATTCATAGATTGTCTTTAAACCAGCAACTAGGGCTTGCACAAACAAGTACTCACAATGGAAGACTTTTAGTAGCCTCAACTTCCTTTGGTAGCCCTTTTAGAACCCCATTCACAAGGGGAGTCTGTGCTTCCTCTCCAAACTCTAACTCTAAATCTAGATAGTGATACTTTTTAGTTAATCTGAAAATAAAGCTTCTAGTCAGTTGTGATAGACAGACTGTGTTTCTGCAGTGATGTTACATTACTTCAGAAATGATTTTTAACTCCAGAACTTTAAAGATATTCTTTTCAAACATAATTCCTATCATTAAAGCCTCAGTATGCTAGATGGTCATGCATTTTTCAAACTGAGAGATAGCAATCTGAATATTATTTTAATGTTTTCTTTTTCTGGTTTAGATATTTTTGTTATTTAAAGCTGACAGTTTTCCTTACGAAATTTGAAGAAAACAAAAATCATGGCTGTACTATAACTTGGACTAAACTATGTAGTGAGAGACAGCAGATTTATATCTGGGTACTGGATATATATTAAGAATTTCTCAGGTGATTCACTGGAAGAAAAGTGTTAGGAATCCATTAACTGAAAGACCAACAGCTTTCCAAAAGTTAAGTGAGGTGGTATATACCTTCCCCTAGGGTTAGCAAATTGAAGAAGGTGATTGTCAATATTTCAGCCACCATGGAACTAATAGAGAATGTGACAGCAAGAGCACTAGAAAATCTGCAAGTAGAAGTTTCATCCCTAAGCAAGGTAGTGTTACAGAACCAAGTAGTCTTAGACATACTAGCAGCTAAAGGAGGTGTATGTGCACTAATTAATACTAGTTACTGTGCCTATATCAATAAGGAAAAAGAGGTAGGGACAGATATACAAGCAATCTGGGAAAAGAGTAGCCTATTACATCAGGTAGCCCAGTATGTTACTTCATTTGGGTTTACAGACAAATGGAATAAACTCACTAGCTGGCTTCCTAACTTCACTTGGCTAAAGCAACTGTTTGTAACAGTAGCTGTACTAATTATCTTTACAGTGTTGAGTTGCATACTTGTACAATGCTCACTCTGGTGCTGCTGGAAAGTCCTAGATGATTATGCTACCCAGAAGAGACATCGTATGGACCACCAGGTGGAAACAGGAAAATACTTCAAGAATGGACAATAGGGTACTACAGACAAAAGAATTTGCCTAGGACATTGAAAAGAGGGGATTAAATCATGAGAATATTGTGAGAACAACTTGAGCAGATATAAGCTGAAGGACAGGAGGCGTGCGTAAATGCAAGCTCAAGAACAAAACATGGAGGACACAAAACTTGTTGTCAAGCGAAGATAAGGAAGTAGAATAGATGTCCTGTTTTTGAAGGTAAAATGGCAAAACAGATGCCACAGCACAACGTAACATCACTGGGAACCAGTTCATGCTACCCCCACTTCAAATCTTGGAAATTTACAATGAAAATGACTATTAGCTTTGATTCCACGACCACCAGATATGTTAATCATTTCTTGGAATTTCTGTCCATGTCCCTGAAGTGTAACGAATATGTATGTGCTATGCCTTTAAATATGTAGTTGTGTCTCTCTTCGGTGTGCGTGTTTGGTGTGTGATCCCCATGCACCCAGTACTGTATATAAAGGGAATACCTGCTTGACATAACTCATTGACATGTCAAGTTACACTGTTGGTTTTTTCCAACTTCATTATTAATTATATTCATATATACAATTATTATCATTACTATTATTCTTTTTCCTCTTTTATTTTAGTAAATAGTTTATCTCAATTCATAAGTTATACTTTGTTGCTTTTTTTTTTCTTGTTACTCCCCCTCATTGCACTGGGATGGGGTGGTGAGCAGTCAATTGTGTGGTGCTTAGCTACCTGTTGAGTTGAATCATAACAGAAAGGAAGAAAGGAAGGAAGAGGGGAAAAATGGAAGAAAGTAACAAACTACTTAAAATGACACATTGCAGAAATGGCACTGAGTACAAACTAAGGTCTTCTTTACTGCCTATCATATCTGAAAGTCCTGAACTCCACAGATTTTTTTCACCTTAATACTTTCCATCACCAAAATGTTTTACTTCTAATTTAGCATCATAAAACTAATACATCCAAAAGGATGTTTAAGGGAGTATTATTAGAAAATAGAGTATTTCTATTTGTTTATACACTCAGTTAAATTCAAATATTTTGTACAGTCACACCCATTATCCTGACCTGCTGGGCTGTGAATGAAATACATGGCAACTCTCAGTGCTACATTTGTAGTGGAAGGGAAACACACATGCTCCTAGGACAAAAATCACTCACCCACACCATTTTGCTCTGCCAAAAACATTATGTCCCACTGTTTCCTGATACAGAATTTATAAACAAATGTAGTTTTGATTCAGGCAGAATAAAGTAATATATTTTTCTAACATCTCTATTGAAATGCTTAGAGTAATACTTTTACAAAAACATCTGTAGTACAGAACATCCTCTGCATTATAGTACCCCAAAATTCTCTATCACACAAAACCAGAACTATCTGGAGTAATATGGAACATTCTCAGAAATTCATCTTGAAGAAAGTAGATGATACCCCTCAGATTTTCCCCAGATTTTCTATTGATTATTTACTATATAGGATGCTGGGATAATGTTCTAGACATTACACAGTTCTAAAAGACTGTGTCGTGTTTCTTTTTCTTCATGATGTACATATGTTAAATAGAGTGAAATCTCAGGTCACTGAAAAGGAACTATACAACTGTTATTCAAGTCCATCCCTAAATGTTATATCTTGAGTGACACAATAAATAGTTGTTAGAGAAAGAAGCTGGAAGCACAGGCCCAGTAGTCCTATCTGCCTCTCCCTTCCACTCTGAGTACTCCTTCTGCTGTTCAGTTCTGCTGCTGATCTTTAGGGCATCTTCAGAATTCAAGAAACCAGTTTATGTTCCAGCTTTGCTACTCTGTGTCTTGATTTTTGTCTTCCTTATGCTGTTTCTTGACTTTTTTTCCCATGCAAACTTCTTCATAGTCTTCAGAACATAACTTTTCCCACGTTTCCAATATTTTGACAATATTTATTTCGTCTGAGGATTTGTTGTTGGTTTCAATTTAGAAAGGAAAAAAGTAGCCTATGTTCTTACCATACCAGTAATCTTGCAATCTGGCCAATAGAGCTTTCATCCTTCTGGGTGATAATTTTTTAGATATCTAGAGAATTCAAACTGTGAATATGTACTTTTTTTTGTTTCCCCAAAATATCCAGAGGACACAGCTCCTTAGAGAAAGAATGAAATGTATAGTCTTCATTTTTGAGTAGCAGACAGCAGATCGGTCAGAATTACTAATTTAAAATAATAATAATAATAATAAATAATACAGGAATCCTTTACAGAACTGAAGTTCTTATCTCCATAATTTTGTTTGCAGTTGTCACTGTTTGATCACTCTATGATTTTCTTCACTGAAATTCTGAGCAAAGCAAGTTACCTGTGCGAGTGTAGAGATTTCTGCAATGGTATACTTCCTTGCCCTCACCAATATTAGGTGGATGATCTCATTTATGTGGAAGAAACAGTATTATGTGGGAAATCTTAAGAAACATCTATTAACTGGCTTCTACATGGTTCCTCATTTTACCTTTATATGATGATGGCTGCTAATGTCTCAGACTGTTGCAGCCTTAAAAATGCACAGTTCATTCTGCAGATGGTGATAGCTCTACTAACGCTTCTATTGTTAGTTTGAAAGTCAAGTGATGATATGTGTAGGTGTATGTGTGGGAGCACTGTAAAGAATTACAAGGATTTTCTCCCACACTAACAATCCACATGGAAAAAAGGCCCTTATGAAACAATGTTCTGTTTCTCTGGTATTTTTAATCAGTCTGATATTTTGCTAAGATAGCATTTTATTGCACAGCTTGTAATTTTTCTATGTAAGGAGTATCTTTTTAAACAACAACAACAAAAAATGTCTTTTTTCTTTGCATTTTTTTTTGTCATAATATTTTTAAAAAAATCCCTATCAAAGCAGAAAAAAGTAGGAAAAATGTTTTCTTCTGAAACTCGTGTAATTTATTCTTCTATTTTTTTTCTTCCTGGTAATTATATACTTTATAGACCTGCTAGTCGTTGGAAGTTCTTTAAGTGTAGTAGTCTCTGTAATTTCAGAGGTCTCTGCAAAACAAGAAATATTTCTGTATTTGATTGCAAAGACATCCTTCACAGTACAGTCACCTGAACATAAGGTATCTGACCTTCTACTGTTTTTGGAAAAGGTTGATTTCCTGTTCTGATTTTCATTGGTTCAGGTTACCCACCCACACAGCCTGTTCTGCAGTTAGAATAATCTCATTTAGGGAATTTATTTTTTTTATTTTTCTCCTATATAAAGCATCAAGTCCATTCACATCAATATCTGGTTAACTTTTTTGAACTTTTTTACATATGAGTGCTTATATAAATATAAACATACCTGTTTACATATGCACACATTTTATGCATAGGCAAGAATATGCAAGTACAGCATATGAGTATTAATTTTGCTTAGTTTCTATCTTTTCTTCTCATATTAATAACATAAAGTAACAGGAAAAAATTATTCCTTTACCTTAAAGATTTCCTTTTATTTACACTTATCCTTCTATTAGTCCTGTTTATGGGTCCAGTCTTCATTTATTTTTTCTCGGTGCTCCAGAAACAGCTACTTATCTGGTCATTTTAAATAATGAAGACTCAGATAATCAACTTTGTAGTCATCTGTAGCATCCTGTTTTTGTACTGTTGTTATTTTTATGACAATCATAGTTACATACACAGAGAAATGTTATACAAAATACCTGTAAGCTAGTGGAGTTCAAATAAAAACTAACAGGCACTCAACTGTAACTAAATCCATTTTAGATTTGTTTAGATTTTTGATTGAAAGGTTTAGTCCATGCCTGTACTGTGAAAAGAAAGATGTTTTATGAAAAAAAGATATATATTTTTTTTAATTTTTCTAGAATTTATGTTTAATTATCCAAAATATTTGTTTTATTTACATTATTATTTCTGTTAGAAAACTTATCTTGGGAAATATATAGTTCATCTAATCTCAGAATTCAAAAATTCAGACCACTCACATATTACCTTTTAACTGAACTGCCAAGAATGTCAACAGAGTAGGGAATTTTCTCTTGATTATATTATTAATGTCATGATATAACATAGTACTTAAAGGTTATGATGTACATCTGAAAGAGTCACTGTACATTACAAGTGCATCTTTTATATAGATTTGACTGAATCAGATCTCTGCTGGCACATACCTGTCTGACATTTTGACTATGAGAGAATTAATCCATAAGTTAATTATTTTACCTATTTCATATAGTTTTAAAGTGTCATACACTTTTCTTACTAGCAATTCAATTTACTGACATTTTAAAAATTAATTAAGTAATAAAATCTATCTTAAATTGTTTTAATATCTTTTCCAGCTACATACAGAGTAAAAGATCACTTTCACTTGATTCCACCAACTACACTAGATAACTTTGCATTTATCTTTACATTAATGTGTTTTATTTTCTGTAAGACTAGTTGTATTCCTTTTGGGTTAGTGCATGAGAATAGGAAGGATTTAAAAGGAAAGAAAAGATGGCAATCAGGAGAGAATGAACTTTGGATAGTTGATTTATAAGGTTTGTTAACATCATATATAAAGAATAGTCAACAATTATCA
>VXAB01012027.1:35854-132657 GCA_013399175.1 Odontophorus gujanensis
CCAAACTCCTGGAGCCCAGAAATGAAGAAAATGATGTAAATAAAGATTTTTATGATAAGATTTGAACTATATTTTACAATTAAGTTTTGAGAGAGAAAAAGCTGATGGAAATTAAACATGAAACAGCTTTGTATAGATGGGAAATTAAAATCAACTGATTGTAGATTTAAAACCAATTTCTAATGAATCAAATCACATGAAAATTAGTATCTTGACTCCTTATTCATTACAAATGAATTTCAGAGAGCCTATTGAGACCTTTTCTTCTGGAATAATGCTCTACATAAGTGAATATTAACATTATATTGAATTGTCAACTGACGATGATAATTTAGTCCCCGATATGATTATAACTAGTGAAGTAAGAGACGTGAAATTTCATCTTCCATCGCTTGCCAGCTACATTTCAGATTAAAGTCAGAGAGATACAAACCACTTACTGACATGATGAAAAAAAAGAAAAAAACAAACATGAGGCAAAACACAAAATTAATGGTTTGACACTCTAGGTGAAGTCATAATCTATGTTAGGTGAATGTCTAACACTGATAACCCTCTCAGAGTATCAGAGGGAAACAGGGCTACTATTAATAAAACTAATCTCTGTCTGGCTTTGTGCACATACTAGAATATAACCACTGAAGCATAACTCAGACAAAACTGGTCAAATATAGTTTTCTTGTCCAATTTTTCCTGCAAATAAATGAAACTCTGAATTTAATTTGTTTTGCTTTGGTTTGAGAATCATGTGTTACACAGGAAAAGTATATTTTCTTCTCCATTCTTGTGTTTCTTTGTTTTGGTTACAGCAGTTACTTGTTGTTTTTTGTTGTTTTTTTTTCATTTGTGAAAAGAAATTTCTGATAAATCAACTCATAGATGATGAAAAGTTATCAATTTAGGAGAACATTGTTGATAAGATGTAATTGAAGCATACTGATATTGTTAGGGAAAAAGTAACAAAAATGGCTGAATTGAAAGCATTGAACTCTCACCAATCTTTGCAATAAGTTTGTTGTTAATTTTTGTTTCTTGTTTTTAGTTCTGGTAGAGTCTGATGTGATACATAGAAAATTTATAACAACTATGTAAAAACTTCAAATTTTCATTTTGAATGATTTCTTTGGCCTCCACAACAATCCTTAATATTTTTGTCTTGAAAATTTTGACATAACATACTGTATGCAAACATACTAGAAGTATTTATGAAAGTGCAATCTGAAGGATAAAGATATGCAGAAATAATAAATAAAAATAAAAATCTTCAGATGAATTGTATTTAATTTTAGAAGACTCTGCTTCTAAGTTCCTGAAATTAAGGATAAAAATTATCTTCCTTCCTTGGAAAAAGTTTTAAGTTAAATATTTCAAATTTTAGACTTTATTAAGGTTTATGAGAGTTTGTAATCATCATAATTCTTTTACACACATTACATAGTAAAAAAGGCATAGTCAAGTACAAGAAAGAGCTTCTGATCATACAGGACATACATTTTTTTAGAGATCTGTTTAGGTTTTTTTTCGTTTTAAGTCAATGGAAAATGTGTTTAATAAAAATGAAAATATCTGTTATCATAGATATAGCACAGTAAAAAATATATAATAATCTAAATAATTATGGTCTAGGTCAAACATTAAAATAAAAATGAATTTCTACCTCAATGTCTACCTCACTACTTGGTGTTCAAGCAGTCCAATTTCTCAATAAAATTGTCACTAATTGGTGTAGGGGCAGATATGATCCTGTTGCCTTCATTTTCACTTGTATAACAAGTTAGAAGTTCTTCTCAAATATTGCCATTTCGAATTCCAGTATACAAACTGAAGTTTCAGTAGTTCCTTCTACTTCATTCAGTACAATAAGATAATTTTAGTGCTGACATTACCCTATAACTATGTGTAAACTTCCCAAATTCTGCCCTTTGTTGCAACATGGACAAATAATTTGAGGCTGTATTCATCGTTTAATAGCTCCATTGCTGATAAATGAGACAGAGACTCAATTATGATGTGAGTTGTTAAGCTTCTACAGTACTAATAGGAGTGGGAAGACTGACTTATTTTTACTGTCAAAAACACAAAATGATTGGGTCTGTTGATAATACGAAAATGTGTTTACATGACTTAGACTTAGACTGCATTTTGATATTTATTGCAGAATGCATCCTGAAGACAAATGTCCAGGTATTCCTATTTGTCTACTTTGTATTTGTGTTACATGTTGTAGTAATTATCCAGATAACAGAACAAAAGCCTTAGACAACAAAATTTTCACCATTTTTTCCATGTTTCTTGAAATGCGAGCATGTTTAGAAGTGTAGCTGACTTAAGGGGGGGATGGATAACAAATCTTGGTTTCTTTCAGGATTTGTCCTCCAGATACATTCTGTTTTCCTGAGAATTCCAGACTGTAAGTGTACTTTCATTTCATTACAATATTTCATTGTCCCATGCTGCTGGCCCACATTGTTTAAATTTCAGAGCTGTCCTTCTCTAGACAATTCTACTCTGCCTGAGATTATCACTAGCCAAAACACAGCTTGTTTAGACAGACAGTAAACACTCTGAAAATATGAGTTACAAATGACACTCAGTTCATTTGAGATATTTGTGCCAATAAATGTGTGTGAAGATAATCTGCTCATGGAAAACTCCTTGATCTTTCTCTGGAATAATGTTTACATTTTCTACTAAGTGCCTCCATTTATTTTTCTCCAGTGCATAGAATAAAAACAAGTTTGACTTTTTTGTTATCCTAGAATAGTACAGGAAGATTGTCCATACAAATAAATAAACTGGACCAGTACTTGCTTCTGTAGATCTTTCATATTCTACATGATTAATTCAATACACCTTTTAAAAAAGCAAATATTTTAAAACTCTATGCAAGTGCTGTTTATTGCTAGCACTCTTGACCATGCAGAAAGTCAGAATGTAATGCCTGGCACTATTTCTAAATTGAAATCAATAAGAAAGATCTCGTGAGATCCAAGGTCACAGAAATATTCAGGGCATTCTAAGTAATAGGCACTGTACCTGTCTCTATTAAATTGCACTGTCTCTCAAGTTTATAGCAGTTAATTCCCAGTGATATGTCTAGCTGCTAACATTGAGGATAAATTTTACAACTGAGCTTAGACTTCAAAAATATGCCTTTATTTTTTTGAAACTATTGCATAATATCTGGGCACAACTAACTGTGACACAGGGTTTTAGTAAAAACAGGGTTTTAACTGTGACACAGGGTTTTAGTAAAACCCTGTGTCACAGTTAGTCAGGGAAAAAATAGGGCATTAAGATGCTAAGGAGAAACTAGTGAACAAATTATATTAAGGAATTAATATTAAAGAGCCTATTCTTTTCACTTTCTCCTATTCTGTACTGTGCATTTACCTCACTCTGAAAAATTTTTAAAATTAAAAGAAAAGAATTAACTTACATTTCATTTATGTTGAAATGGAAATTTAGTTTTAAACTAATTCAGTTTTCTGGAGAGCAGTAAAAATTGTAACATGAATTAAAGGCCTGATTTGCATCTTCCTTATGTAAGTCAAAGATAATTCTGAAGATGTTAATGGGTGTGCAGATAGTGTGACAGTAAACCCAAATCCCGAATCTCCTAATGATTCCTGTGAGTTTATGAATACTATATTTTTCAGACTTTTCCATTTCAATTTTATACATCCCACAAGCTGAGTTATTTGTAGAACTGAGTGTGTGGTACCTTTAAATCACAGTTTATAATTTTAGGTGATTAGCTGCCCAAGAAAACATGAGAAGTAATCTCAGTTGATTTTAGGCAATCAGAGTGGAAAAAGAAGTGCTAGACGTACCAGACAGAATATGAGATATTAGCAGATGATGGTAACAGGTTTTCTCCAGGCTTTGAAATTAATATAGAATGTAGCTACTTTTTCTCCATGGATCCTCTCTCACTGAAGTGCGACAGATTCTTAATGACTTTTAACAGATTTTTAATGATTGATATAAGCACAGTCTTGTCTGATAGGTGCAAGTGTTGTCTGCATTTAGATGTATTTGACATATACTGTTTCATTCTGTCCTGTGAATACATGCTACATGCAAAGTTTTCATACTCTTCATGCTGTTAATTTCATCCCTTAATAAATTTTTAAAATCTTGGTTATTCATTTTAAATTATGTGTTCATTAAAACAGAAAAGTTTTCTATAAAAGTCAGAAAAACTTAATTACTTATGTTACATTGTTACCACTGCATGTGTAATGACTAATTTAAAAAGTGTTTCTTGCTTCCTGGTGAAGGATGGAATATTCCTATTCTTGATCCAGTGAGATTTCTGTTTTTGCTTTTTTCACTCATCTCTTCTCAGATACTCACAATTGAATATGTTTATAGTTGATACTGGAAAGATGGTTCTAAAAGCATTCCATTCTCCTTAGGTTTCTCATATCCAGCTCATTAACTTAATTTTGGAGTTAATAATGGGTTTATAGACTCAAAATGACATTTTTTTCCCCTTTCACACCCTAGTCATAGATGCGACCTTTCTCCATCCTCTGAGTATTAGGATCATCCTCTTCCTTGTTTGTCCTGGATTTTCATTTATGTACCAGTATATAGGACAATGGAATTACTTGATTTTTCACCTTTCCTATTGTACTTGTCACTTTTACAGCATTTTGTTATATATTGGCTCTTGTTGTCTTAGTTGATGATTCCCGTATAAAGTAGAATATACTTAAGCTGTTCTTACTGTTCAGCGTATTACATGAAAAATCAGAGAATCACAGAATCACAAAATCATAGAATGGCCTGGGATGAAAAGGACCTCAGAGATCATCTAGTTTCAATCCCTGCCATGGGCAGGATAGTCAACCACTATACCAGGCTGCCCAGAGCCACATCCAGCCTTGCCTTGAATGCCACCAGGGGTGGTGTGAAAGACAAAAAACTGATTTCCTTTTTCTTTTTCTCAAAGCTTGCTTCTTACGGCCTTTAGAGTGATAAGACTTTAACTGACAACTGCGAATTATCTAGATGGGTGTTATGTAGCCGACAACCCTTTGTGTACAGTGTTTGAAAGTACTTTGGAGGTGCTTTGTTCAGTAGTGTTTGCTGGCAGAAGATCTGGCCCATGACTGGATAACCGGTATTGGAGTTTGGGGAATGATACCATTGTATCCTGTGAAGGCAATATACAATTTGGCATTTCCCTACCCCTGTCTTATCTGTTGGCAAGGACTGGAAAATGGGAACAAAATAGTACCTGTGGAGATCCAAAAAAGACAAGAGCTGCCTCTCCGAAAAGAGCTTACTCGACCACCTTGAGCTTATACCTTCATTAAGAATTTAGGAGATAGAGAGAGAGAAAAGAAGAGAGAGAAAAAAGGAAGAAAAAAGAAGTCATCATCGTCAACCAAACAACATATTCTCCAACAACCCATCTGGACACAACAGGAGATCAGCACCTAAACTAAAAACCTCGCTGGACCCACGGTGGTGATTCTCACTCTTTTGCTTTCTACTAAGACTCCTTGCTTTTTATTTCCTATCTCTTTTCTATCATCCATCTTCCCTTCCCCACATCTCTAAACAACTAGGATTTGTAATAAACTGGTTGGGCTAACATTTGACCTGTTGGGTTTTAATCTCGCCATCAGATATACATATACATATTTTAAAAAGAACCTCTTCTCTCTCCTATAAATTTATCTTAAAAAATTTTGTGTCAATAAATTTGGTATCATAATTCCAAATAATTTATGAATAACATAGATTCCTGTGGACCTCTCAGTAACAGTGAAAGTAACCATATTTTCCAACCAATTGTTTTTTAATTCTTTAATCATTTAATAGCAGTATGGGAAGATATTTTTTTTCCCTTGTCCTCTGGCATCCTATTAATAAAATAGGATGGGGGCCTTATCAAAACTATTTTGCAAAACCAAGTGATTTGCAAGATTTTCAAACCAATATCAGTTATCTTTGTTTATCATCATCTTGTTTATGTAGAATCATACTTACTTACAGAACCTGTGTTGACCTCCTGTTATACCATATTTACCCATTTATTCTTAATCATAGGCATAACAGTCTGTTGAGTGTAGATATAAGCTTTTCATTGCATAGTACTCTAAAGCTCTTTTTAAAAAATTGTATCACACTTACTGTTTTCAATTCCTCTTGTATAAATTCCATTCCAAATGATAAATTGCACAGTATAGTTAACAGCTCAGCACTTTCATACTTCGTTTTCTTTAGAATTTGGTGTGAATACCATCTGTTCCCGGAATTCTGCTGCTATTCATTTTGTCAGTGTGTTTGAAAGCTCTTTTTACTAACATTTTATTTGAGACAATTCATAAGCATTTACTTCCCTTACACGCACTAAGTAAATAAATAAATAAAATTGATGACTCTTCTGAATACTTTCAATTAATTTCTTTTGGTTTTTTCCCCTTTGTGCACATTTTACCCAAAGACAATCCTAATGCCATCTTTGGTTATGAAGAACATTCAGAAGGCCTCTTGTTTCATGAGTGAATACATCAAGAAGGGGTTTAAATATTTTCCTAGATCAAGATGTTTCTCAAAGGTTCACTTCAGATGTTGTAGTACAAGACAATTTACATTTTAATTTGCAGCATTTTATCATTTGTGTTTAATTTTTCTTTCCTAAATATTTAATTTATAGGTTTAATTTATACAATATTTTTTATATATATAAATAATGAATATCCTCTCAGACTACAATTGGTATATAGTTGTAACAGTCTCAAGACAAACATTTTATCTTGCAAGAATTTCATCCTTTTTGTTGTTTCTTCTAATGTCTATTTTTACATGGTTATATTTTTAGTATTGTGTTGATATGTTAGATATCTTTCTACCTTTTACTTTTTATTCCTATATATCCACTGAATGCATAATGGCAATTTTTTAGATTAACTTTTTACTAATTATGTCTTGATCCATGTAAAATAATTGAGACTGATATATATCTTTGCATTTTACAATTATTTGTTTTAAGATGAGAACGTTTAAGAAGAAATTTCTGTCAAACATTGTTCGTGGATTATGTCCACTCCAGCATGAATCAACATGACAATAAAGAAGTTTTCTGAGTGTTATGGTCTCACAGTCTGAATGTGTCACAGTGTGACTGGCTCACTATTCTGTTTAGCTAGTCTAGCTAGTATTTTTCTATTTTAGTCAAAATTTTCATGTACAGCACCATATTCATTCAGCATTTGTTCATCATTTTTATCCACTGAATACTGCAGCTGAGGCCTCCAAGAGTATAAATATAATTTGATATTCGAGGTCTTGAAAGTACTGACATGCAGCAGATCTCAAGACTATAAACATAAATGGCAAATTATCAATACCTGATAACTAACAGATTTCAGCCCTGAGGGAGGACTTGCTCAAAGGCATCTGAGAAAGAAAAGATAGTATGGAGTAAAAATCAACAACAGTAACAACAAACATACAAAAAGAACACATAATCACAGAATCATAGGGGTTGGAAGGGACCTCAAGAGATCATTGAATCCAACCCCGCTGCTAGAGTAGGAATCCTACAATGGGTCACACAGGTAGCCATCCAGACAGGTGTTGAACATCTCCAGAGGAGACTCCAGAACCTCACTGGGCAGCCTGTTCCAGTGCTCTGTCATCCTTACTGTGAAGAAGCTCCCACACACATTTGTGCAGAACTTCCTATGCTTCAGTTTGTGATCATTTCCCCTTGTCCTATCGCCACACTCCACTAAGAAGAGTTCAGCCTCATCCCTTTGCCTCTTTCTCCTTAGATATTTATAGACATGGATCGGATCCCCTCTGAGTCTTCTTTTTTCTCAAGGATGAACAGACCCAGGTCTCTCAGTCTTTCCTCATAAAGGAGGTGTTCCATGTTCTTTATTATCTTTGTAGCCCACAGTGGGACTCCTTCGAGGAAATCCCTGTCATTTTTGTACCAGGGAGCCCAGAACTGGACATAATACTCCAAGTGATGATATCACCACATGAAAAAATAATTTAGTGTGTAAAATATATTTACATAATTAACAGTTAATTTCAACATTCTTCTTCAACATGAATAAAGCTTAGATGTGGCCATAGACACATTCTTGTAATATTTCTATGGCAGCACTATCTAATTCAAAATACTGTATATCTCTATGTTGATTATATTACTTGATGTATAAAGTACTATATTCTACATTCCAAACTTCTTTAGCTAAATTTATCTACATATGCAAAAGACAGACATTACAAACTTTGTCATTTTTCATCCAGTATGATTAATTATTGCTTTTCTAATTGATTTCTATTTGTTTGGAAAAAAAATGTTAGATTGCTTATGATATCAAAGCTACAGAGTATTTAATTCTCTGAATGTCACACAGTGTAGAATCCCATTACTTAGATATACTTTACCAGCCTACATAATTGAAATGTATCTTGTTTACTAGACGTTGTCTGTCCAAAAACATACTTCAGTAAGAGTCTCATGTTGCAAAGAGAGGCGAATGGTAGGCTTTCCTAGAAGTTTATATGTCTATAAGGAATCCTCAAGGTTTTATGAGTTTTAAAACATAAAAGCTAGTTGTAGTTTTGACAGTCCACTGGGACTACTGGATGAAATATTGTGAGAGACTTCTGACAAGCAGATGAGTCTTTACTTTAGTACTGAGATACTTAAATTACGTAGTAATTTATTATGTAACAAAATTTAGGCCAAAAATATTCACATGCCTTTATCAGATGCTGTGTTTGTTGTTAGTTGTGGGGCTTTTAAATGTATTTTGTAGTCCTTATTAGTACTGATCAGGAAGAACTATCTAGCAAGTCCTAATGTTGTTCTGTGCCAGTAGAATATTTTAATTAAGTAGAGGGGGTAAAGTAAATGCCAAAAGACTTTTCATAATACTATCTCCATTTATTAAAAAAAAAAAATTATGAAGAAAGTTCTTTGTTCTGAAATATTTCTGGGAAAAAAATAAATAAATACAGAGAGTGATTCTTCTGATTGTTGGATTGGATGATCTTGGAGGCCTTTCCCAACTGTGACAACTCTGGGATTCTAAGGTTTTCTTCATTCCTCATAACTGATATTTCCCAGTTCATTATCCTACTAATCCAGGGTTTGGGAGGTTTTGTTTATCTGTTTGTTGTTGTTGTTGTTGTTTGATTTTTGTTTATTGTTATTTTTGATTTGTTGTTGCATATGGGTTTGGTAAAAGCTTTAGATCTCATAGAAGATGTCTATGTGCTTTTACATGCCTGAGTTCTCATTGTAGTCAATGAGGCACTACTCAGGGAATTTAGAGTCTGTATTATGGTTCAGTTCACCCTGAAGAGACAGTTAAGTTTGGTCAGTTGAATACAATGAAGTAATCTGTATACAGTGTCAGCTGTGTACTCCACTGAACACAGTAACAACCAGACCACCTGAATACATGTGCTGCAGTTTGGGTACCTGAAGATGTTTATTACCATCTAAAACACCCATGGAAGCCCAAGCCCTCAATGTGACCCTGACAAATTTGATATAGAAATCTACAGGAGACCTCTTACATTCTGTGGTGGCAAGTGAATCTAGAAGACTAGCAACAGATTCCTGAATGTAACTCCATGGAGACGCATGCAGATACTTTCATTTGTGATTCGTATTTCTCCTAAACCTAACAACTGACTTTTAACCCTCCTAATTTCCATATGTCGCCCTGGAAACACATGAAACAACTGTTGATATTTCAAATACACTACTACTTCCATGTAAATATCTTAGACACTTAAGGACCAGATGTCAACCATGAAGCAATTGAATCCCACCCTAAATATCCATGTTCTATTCACAAAAATCAGATATTACAGAATCACAGAATTGTAGGGGTTGGAAGGGACTGCTAGAGATCATCTAGTCCAACCCCGCTGCCAAATCAGGCTCCCTAGCCCAGGTTGCACAGGTAGGCATCCAGGCGGGTCTTGAACATCTCCAGAGGAGGAGACTTCACCACCTCTCTGTGCAGCTATGCCAGTGCTCTCTCACTGCACTGTGAAGAAGTTTCCACACACATTTGTGCGGTACCTCCTATGCTTCAGTTTGTGGCCGTTTTCCCTCATTCTATCACCACACAATGCTGATAAGAGTTCATCCTTGTCCCTTGGCCTCCAGCTTATTAGATATTTATAGACATGGATCACATCCCCTCTGAGTCTTCTTTTCTCAAGGCTGAACAGACCCAGGTCTCTCAGCCTCTCCTCATAAGGGAGATGTTCCACGTCCTTTATCACCTTTGCAGCCCTCTGCTGAATTCTTTCAAGGAGATCCCTGTCTTTTTTGTACCAGAGAGCCTAGAACTGGAAATAATACTCCATGTGAGGCCTCACCAGGGCAGAGTAGAGGGGAAGGATCACCTCCCTCGACCTGCTGGCCATGCTCTTTTTAATGCAGCCCAGGATACTACTGGCCTTCTTGTCTACCAGGGCACACTGCTGGCTCATGGTCAACCTGTCATCCACCAGGACACCCAGGTTCCTCTCCTCAGAACTCCTCTCCAGCAGGTCATCCCCCAACCTGTACCAGTGCATGTGGTTATTCCTCCCTAGGTTCAAGACTCTTCTGCTCTTGTTAAATCTCATCTGGTTTCTTTCCACCCAACTCTCTAGCCTGTCAAGTGCTGATTGCCTTTCTATATATTCATGGCATGCTGTAATGTTTTGCTTTTCAATAATATGGTTGAAGAATTTTTGAAGGAATTGCTTGTTGGAGATGTATTTTCATCCTATATACATATATGTATATATTAAATCACACCTTGCTTATCCATTCTTTCTGTTATTATTTTTCTGAAATCCACCAAAATCATAGAATCATAGGGGTTGGAAGGGACCTCAAGAGATCATCGAGTCCAACCCTCCTGCCATAGCAGTGATCACATGACCACTTCTATATGCAATTTATTTTTCTCAAGAGAACACAAATAGCCTTGGAAAAAATTAAGGAAAAAAAAAAAAAAAAAAAGCATTTCCTTGAGTTTTCATAAGAAACCAACATAGAAGTTGTGTGAATGCTCTTCAAGTAACCATTTGTAACATGTTATATTCTGATGGAACCTTATACAAAATAGATATGTACATGTTTTTAAGCACTTTCTTGACAAAATAGACCTACTTTCCCAATATTATGATTTCTCTGAGTTTTGCAATCACTGGTGCAGCTCTCTCGGAGCATAACTGCAACTGACAGCAGATGACTTATTAAGCATAGTCTGAGCTCTGGAGATAGAAACTGAGCAGGCAGAGAGATGAGCTGAAAATGGTCTGAAAGGCAAAGCCCAGGAGGTAGTGAACTAGTTGGAGGCCAGTAAGTTTATCTCATGGGGGCAAAACTGGATTCTGTCCTGTTTAACATCTAAATTTATGATAATGAATAGGCAGGGTGTGCCCTCGAGTTCTATGCCAATGACACAAAAGTGGGTGGAGTGGCTGATGTACTTGAGGGTCAGAAGGACAGTACAGAGCTACATATATATCATATACATATTGTATTTGAAATCATAAGTCTTCATGTCTCATGGATTTCAGTCTATATAAAAGAAACTCAACAAAGGTACAGGTGGTCATCTCTTTAAGAAAACAATAGCGAAAGCCAAAAAGCTGTGGTTTATGAATGGTTCCAAAGCCAATGACTCTTGAAATTAAATGGCACACAAATAATAAGATAAAAAATAAAACTGTCCTCTATACATTTTTTTTTGCCTTTGCCTTCATCAAAAATTCTTTCTGTAAAAAAAGAAATATATATATATAAATCCTTTTTGCTAAGATCTAATCTTCTTTAAGTCTTGACTTATATGATTACCATTATAAAGTTTTCTAATTTCCTGATAGATTTTGTGTTGTTTATATTACAGCAATAGAAGAGTTCTGCTTCAAAATTTAATTTGCCTGTTAAGGTAATGTACAGGTTCTAACAGTTTTATTAAATTTTTTTTTCTGATGCTTCCTTTGAAATCTAGCTCAATATCAGAAATGGCTCTTTCCTTACAGTTGCAATAGAAACATAACTATATGGGGAGGATCCATATGGATTTTACTTTGATTCTTTCCTACATAATTCAGGAGTTACCTCATAGATAATTTCTTTTAATCAAGAGTTAGAAATAATATACCCTGAGAGTAATCTAGGATGTTTACATTTCTCAAACATATCTGTTTTAGAAATGACTGCATCGTATGACATTACTAAAACACCTAAACGATTTCCAATTTTAGGTTTACAAACTTCCAAACTATGACTATCAAATTTCCTAACCTGCTCTTTTATTAGGGAAAAAAAGAGAAGACCTTTGTATGGAAGGCTGGAAACAATGACTATGGAAAAGGTGAAGGTACTCCATGTCCTCATTCTTTACTAAGACCAACCTTCAGCAATCACGGTTTTCTGAGAGTAGAGGGAGCCTGGAGCAACAAAGGCTGGTGAAGGAGGTTCAGGTTTGGGTGCATACAAGCAAATTAGACATTCTGGAGTCCATTGGCCCTGATGGCAATCACACAGAAGCATTGAGAGAGACAGATAATGACAATTTTAGACCAGTCTTAGTTATATTTGAAAGGTTGTGGTGACCTGGGGTCACTCCTAAAAATATAAGGAGGCCAACATCACTGCAATCATCAAGACCTACTGAGAAGAGCATCAGGGTTCTAGTAGACAAAAGCCTGACATGAACCAACAGTGTGTGCTTGCAGCCCAGAAAGATAACTGGGCTCCATCAGAAGAAGGGTGGCCAGCAGGGTAAGGGAGGTGATTGTCTCTTTCTGGAGCACCTCTCCTAAGAAGAAAAGCTGAAAAAGTTGGGGTTGATCATCCTGGAAAAGACGAGGTTCCAGTTGGAGACTTCCAGTATTTAAGGAAGCTTACAAAAACGTGGAATGGCTTTTTACATAGTCTGATGGTGACAAGATCAGGGGAGTAGTTTTAAACTAAAAGAGGACAATTTAGATCAGACGTCAAGAGGAAGATTTTCACTGGGAGTATGGTAAAGCACTGGCACAGGTTGCCCAAAGAAGCTGTGGATGTCCCATCCTTGGAGGCAGGTTGGATGAGGCTCTGGGGAGCCTGATCTGGTGGGTGGCAAAACTGCATACAGCAACCTCCCCTCTCTGTCTCTTCTCTGAGCAGGAGGTTGAATTGAATGTTCTGTAGAGGCTCTTTACTGCCTCAGCCATCATTCTGATTTGTGATTCTATTCTCTGACACCTAGTTATCCCAGGCAATTTTTGTCTGTTCTAGAATATCTGTTGAAATTTATGTTTAGAGCACCTTATTAAATTCCAAATATGTAAGACAGAATAAACTAACATTAAAAGTAGTACCTTGCAAATTAAGTTAAATGGAAGCATGGAATTTTCCTTCTCTTACAATTATGAATAAATTTGCTATAGGTATTTTAAAACAGAGAAGGCCTACTCTTTTACTTAACATATTCAATTCAGTATTATTTTAATATACCATACTGAAAAGATTTGTCTAATAAGAATGAAAATAGTCTTCTGTTATCCTCCAGTGCTGATATCTACTTTCTAATTAGAGATAGGATACAACCTAGATGGTAGTTCAGTTATCCAGCCAGCTGATGACTTTGCATCCTGTGACAGGATCCTTTTAAAAAACAGAGAATGGGGCAAATGCAGATACAATCATTTCAGCAAAAATCATACCAGAAATGTTATACAATTTATTTTAATATATACATTTTTATATATTACTAGAATCCAACAACCCTTGTCAGTGAAATTTACTTTTGAAATTTATATATATATATATATATATTTTAAATGACAGTCTCCTGGTACCAGAGCCTCATCAAAGTGCTGTTGAACAACTTTTCCCAGAGCTGTTGGCACTTCCACAATGCTGAAACCGGCATTGTACCTGGTTTGTACGTGGTTGTGCTCAACCAGAAGTTCACAGATTGCTTCACTCTTGTATTTCTCAATTCTCATTCAGGCTTATCAAAGCAAAACTATTTTATCTTAGATCTTACTGTCTGTTGAAACAGTTAATTGTTATAAAAGTTGATGGATAGAGAATATCATTGGAATTAAAAAGCTTTCTCCTGACAACTTGCTAAATTTGATTTGATATTATTTCTTAAGGGATAAATATATGTTCATCAGTATAACCATATTTTATTTTTATTTCTTCTTTAGTTAAAGAAGAATAATTATGGTGAAATACATAACCCAAAGTGCTCAAGTATTATTAGTTAAATTATACTTTTCTGTGTTTAGTTTAAGAATAAAATGGTGGAACACAACTTTATTTGGTTTTGTTTATCTTTATTTGTGACTCTCGGTTATTGTATTATTATTTCTCCTCCTGCAGAACTTCCCTTGTTACAAACTCCCATCTAGCACAAACTGAATGGTGTTGGTACTATGTTAAAGAATTTTCTGTAAGTTAAGATGGGTGTCACCAGTTCACCACCGTGTCTATTTTCACTTGGCAAACTCAATATCTGTTTCCTCTAAAGAATTGTCAGTATTCTAAAACCTGATTGAGGAATTACTGACTCGAGCTAGAAACAGCCAATATTGTATGCATTTATGCTTCTGGACAGTTTCAGTACATACGAGCCCTGGGAAATGTTCATGCAAAATACAGTCCTGGAGTGGTGAAAAAGTTAAATTTCCTGTGGGAAAGGATTATCAGTTTTATGGACTGTGCAATATATTTTGCAATGCCAAATAAAATAAACTGAGAAGAAATGTAATAGAATATCATTTAAAAAAATAAGATTAAAGTATAATTGTCAAAATCCATATTTTATTGTGATTATTGTTGTTGATTTTTTTGGTGTTTTATTTTTATTTATTTATTTATTTTCTGAGCAAGAGAACTGAATGTTGGTTATTTGGTTGTTTACCTTCTCACTACCTTTTGCATTCAAGATACGTGTATCTTCGAAGTACACTTTTAAAACTATATCTTTATTTTGGCTACACTTTATTTTGGATACATTTCAGTAAAGCTACTCTCTTATTCTATTTAAGCGTCATTTTGTATTATATTTCACTGACATATGTAAAATTACCTCCGTAACATGTTTTTGTCCAGAAAATTTCCCATATGAAATGATCATTTAAATATTTCCACTGGACTGTTCAGTGGTTGCCACAATTCAGCATGTGGGATTCTCTTGAAAAGTGTAGAAGTAGATAGTATTAAGAAGGTAAAATATGTAGAAAGGAATAAAATAAAGGTGTTCTGGAAATGTAAAAAATCCAATATGTAATGAGTGAAGGAGTGTGCTTGAGATATTTCCAGGATCTATGTGGAAGTAGACATTTAGGAGTAATACTCTGAGATCAGTTTCACTCCAGTTTAATGTGCGTTTGAGATTGTTTTCTTGATTTATTTATGGTTAATGAAAGGAATTAGGTTGCAAAGAAACTCTGGAGATCATCTGCTCCAACCCCTGCTCAAGTGAAAACACCTAAAGCAGAATGCCAAGGACTGTTTTCAAAAGGCTTTAGAACATTTCCAAGGAGAAAGATTGCACAACTTCTCTAGGCAACTTATTGCAGTATTCTGCCACCCATACACGAAACAAATGCATACATCAGTAAGGGATAGCGACTACCTAGCTGGGAAGGGGCTCTACAGAGAAGGACCTGGTTGTCCTGGCAGACAGCAGGTTTATCATGAGCCACCACTGTTCCCTTGTGGCCAAGAAGGCCAATGGTATCCTGGAGTGCATTAAAAACGAATGTGGTTAACAGGTCAAGGGAGATGATCCTCCTCCTCTACTCTACCCTGGTAAGGTAACATCTGAAGCATTGTGTCCAGTTCTGGATTCCTCAGTTAAAGAAAGAGAACTTCTGGAGAGTCCAGCAGAGGGTCACAAAGATGTTGAAATGCCTGGAGCACCTCTTGTATGAGGAAAGACTGAGAGACCTGCAGCTGTTCAGCCTGGAGAAGAGAAGGCTGAGGGGGGAATCTTATTAACACTTATAACTAAAGAGTGGGTGTGAAATGGATGGTACCAGGCTCCTTTTAACGCTGTCCAGTGGCAGGATGAGGGGCAATAGACACAGAGTGAAACATAAGAAGTTCCATAAAAACATGAGGAAAAACTTATTTATTTTGAGTTTTAGAAAACATTGGAACAAGCTGCCCAGAGAAGCTGTGGAGTCTACTTCTCCAGAGATATTAAAAATTTGCCTGGATGCTTTTCTGTGCAACCTACTGCTGGGAGCTTGTTTTAGTAGGAAGTCGGACTCAGTGATCACAGAGATCCATTCCAAACCCTGTAAATCTGTGATTCCATGAATCCATGAAGTACTTCTTGATGATTATAACACATAGAGAAATAACATAGGTAGTTGGAATCCACACAAAATAAAGTCTTCATGAAAAAAAAAAAAAAAGAGCCAAATCATTAGTTTGTACGTCAATGTCCTAATCTGGGTATATTAATCCTATGCTGTCTTTTGACTAGCTGTATGTCAACTCCACGCTTCACTAGCCTAGGCTAGCTTACTTTTGCTCACAGTAGAACTCCTTTTTCTGAGACTTGAAAGTGCCCAATTCGAACCTTGTCATGAGACTCTTGCAGTCAAGACAGAATAAGTAGTGTTTTGGATGTCCTGACGAGTTGTGTCTGTGTAATATACTTGCGTCCAAATTCAGTTGCACGTTCTGGATGTATTTCATTCTAACCAGTTAATAGATTGCAAGTTTTGAGCATGTTAGTTAACATGATAATGAGTACGTACTTCAAGACAAACCAAATGCTTTCTGTTATAAATTTTCCAATACATTTGTTCAAGCAAATTAGGTAAAAGTAATTATTTTCACACAGTAGAGGAAAATAATATAAGGCACTTTCTGTGATAAGAGATAAATTAAACTATTCAGATGGTCCAGAATTTGAATAAGTACAGAAATATGAATAACTCAGGGTCAATTTGTTTCTTGTTTTATCAGAAAGAAAGAAAGAAAAGCATTTCTTAGGGAAAATATTTAAATGTCCATATAGTTCACTAAATTGATTGTGAGATGAATCGTTACTAAAGTGATTCCTTTTAGTCCAGTGGTATCTTATAAGGTATTAAATAGTTTAGAACTCCTTATAAGACCTGTCTAATATAAAATACTCAACATTCCTCTAAATCATGAGAAAAATATATCCCTAAAATTAGAGCGGGACATCTTTACAGTAATTGGCAATCTCAGCTTTATACAGGAAAGCAAAAGGGCTGGGAGAGTTAATAGCACTTTCATTGATCTTTGAATATGAGAGAAATCCTCTTTGGAAATGAGGTTTCTAATGCAGGAATGAGCTTTCTTTTATTTCTGAGTGTGCACAGATTAACAATCAAATGCTTCTTCACAAAGTATTTCCTGTAAAATGAAAACCAATGCACTGTATACAAGAGGTATAAAGAAGCTGGTATCTGGTTCAAAAAAAGTCAGGCATATCTAACTACACAGACGAATGTGCCTACACTCCATATACTTTTTGGTATATATAAATATATATATTTTTTTCTTTTTTCATCCCAGTTTTGTGGTTTTATGGGAAAACTAGTCACGACAAATTTGCAAATGAGATAGCTGACAATTTAAAATATGGCATGAATAAATTGCTCTGGAAAAAAAAAAAGAAAAAGAAAAAGAAAAAGAAAAAGAAAAAGAAAAAGAAAAAGAAAAAGAAAAAGAAAAAGAAAAAGAAAAAGAAAAAGAAAAAGAAAAAGAAAAAGAAAAAGAAAAAGAAAAAGAAAAAGAAAAAAAAGAAGAAAAAGAAAAAGAAAAAACACAAAAGGCAAAACAGAACAAACTAAAAACACAAAAGGCAAAACAGAACAAGCAAAAAACACAAAAGGCAAAACAGAACAAACAAAAAACACAAAGAGAATGAAATAAAATCTCAATTTTAGGATAAAATGACAAGTATGTTATTTATTCACTTCATTTTATAAATATCGTGGAAAGTCTTGGATAAATTCTTACAACTCCTTTGCCAGAGATTGGCACTGTCTTTGACAAAACAGCTAAACAGATTCAGGAGATTCCAAATAGTGCTGAAGAGGAATCAGGTTTCTAATATTTACTCCAAACCAAGGTATATCTTATAACTAAGGTAAAAAAAAGTGATATCACTATTTAAATATTAGAAGCTTGTAAGAGGAATCATCATTTATGAAGAAACGTTTAATGCACCTTGAGAAGAGATGGAATTTCATACATACCCACTAAGAAGACTCAGAACAAAAAACAAGTTTAGATATCATATAATGGTATTGAATAGGTATTAATTGTCATTACTTTAACATTTTCAGTACTCTCTATGTAATTTTACCACTGGCCAAAATAAAGATTTCATAGGAGATTGACTTAATTGATAATTTTGTCTGGGTAGTAGAGGAAGAAAAGATGATTGGAAATGAGGTATAAGGAGTGTTGTTCTAAGAGGGGTTCTGTTTGCTCTGCTTTATAATTCTAAGCATTGCTAATGCTTGCTAAGAACATCAATATTCTATACTGTATACATGTACTTTTTGTCCAAGTGATGCCACCTTTTACATACCCACGTAATTAACTGCATTTAAATTTATATTTACATTTCCACATACTCCACTGAAAAACTTACTTGTAAGCCATATTAGTCAAAAAAATAAAAAATGATCCAAGACAAGGACACAAAATTTTTGTAAGCATAAATATATATTATAATACCATGTATGTTTTTGGACCTTTAAAAACTCATTGTTTATAAAAATTGAAACAACTCGATACATAAAAATGGGGACAGAAAATTTGAAGAAAGAAAAACTGACAATAATTCAGCAACGTTCAGCTGATGCTCACAAAAATCAGAAAATATAAGGCAAATAATCATTGGAGAGAAGATAAAAAATAAAATAAAACTGATGACTAATATAAAGTTAAAGGAATTAAGGACATTTTTAGATGGAATATTAATCAAACATACATTTGTCCCGGTCAGAGAACTGGCAAACTGTAGATCATAAAATTAAATACAGTAAAGCAAAAATCTGTCATTAGGTTCTGCTTCACAAGAAGCACAGACGTAGTCTTTGCAGAACACCAACTGGAATAATCCATTTACTTCTCATCTCATGGGTTTCTTCTATGCTCTTGTACCTTCTGAGCTTACAGCACTTTAGTTTCCCCTGTGTACAATACTTCTGACTACTCAGATTCTTTGATATAACCTAAATTACCGTGGATATTACTGTTAAATTAAGTGATTGAAAATGTTCATTTCCACATGTATGAAGGAAGACAGAAACACGTGAGTGGAGTGTGGGAATTCTCCCCCAGAATCTCTCTGAGATAATGCAGGGGGTGACAAGACCAATGACTGTATTTGACAAGCAACACCATGGAGACAGATAAAAGATTTTGGACACTTCTGGGACTGAAGATGGTTTTCAGAAATACAAATGAGAGAAAGGTAAAGAAGAACAAAAGATACTGGTCACATGAATGTAGGGTCCAGTCATCATGCTAGTTTTAACATGCCTGACATCTGATCAGCACAGTCTATCCTGATTTCTCATTAAACCCAATTTCTAAACATTTTACTGGGTGATGAATTCTCTATCTGTGTGTTTGTGGTTGTAAGAGTGTCTGAGTGCAACAGGTAAAGTGGGACCTAGGCCAGCATGGGCCATGTGACTGAAGGCCAATGCTGGAACTCATGAAGATGCATGTGAAAGTGTTTATCAACAGTGAGCATTAGCTAGACTGTGTTAATAGTAGGTCAGTTGACCTGAGAGCTCCGCAGGTACAGGCATTCATATGACAGGGGCAGGCAGCCTATCTGAGGCACCAGAGGAACCAAGCCTAGAGAGACCAAGGCAGGGGGAGAGACCCATTGTTGTGAGTGTGTTTATATGAGGCAATTGGAAATGAGAGGTTCCAAGGGTCAGCTAATAGGTGTCAAAAGCCATCTATAGTGGGATAGTATTCGGTCTACACATGTGTGTGCATGTACAACGCCCACGCATCACCCAGGGTCTTCTAGAGCATCTGGAGTGGAACTGTGGTCACAGAGCTTGAGTATCAGGTGCCAGCAAGTGGGAAGGATGAGGAAACAGGGCACTCCCTGGAAAGATCATGTGTCTGAGCTCAAGTGTTCATGATTGGAAATTGTAGACACTTTCAATCCTTTCCCCTATTTTATTTACCTTAATTTTTATATGGTGCTTATATGTATTTGTCTTCTCTTGTTACATAGCAAGATAGATTTGCTGTCTGATAAATTTTTTCTAATTTTTTATAAGACTGTTCTTAGGGATACAAAGATTATTTTGTTAGCCTTCTGATAATGCCTAGTACCTAAGGTTATTCATGAACTTGATATTTGCTTAATCTTAGGATAGGAAAGGGTTCAGTAGGAAACCCTGGCACTGTTCCTAACACTGAAATTTCAATATATGTACATGTAGGTGATCCTCAGATCACCATAATCTTCCTAAGGATAGATGCTGATATAGGAAAGTTTATGTAAAAATTTTCCTTTCTGCAAATATGCAAAATATGAGGGAGTCAGATGACATGAAAACATGAAGTTATCTGACATTAACGTTTTTTTTTTCTTTCGATACTAAAATAATCATAGAGTTACAGAGTAACCCAGGTTGGAAGGGACCCAGAATAATCACTGAGTCCAGCTTCTGACTTCACACAGGACCACTCAATATTCAAACGATACTTCTGAGGGTGTTGTTTCATACGTTTCTTGAACTCTAGCAGGCTCGATGCCATGACCACTGCCCTGGGGAGACAGTTCCAGTGTCCAGCACCCTCATGGTGAATAGTGAAGGTGAAAATTAGACCTCATATTTTGTTCTGGTAATTTAGACGTTTTATTTCACTTTCCCATCCTGCGAAAAGTCAAGAGGGAAATAGAGCATTTTTTTTCACAGTATAGATATAATTAGAATAGATTTTTCAATGTTTTGGTTGAAATTCAAAATATGGGTTTCTGTGGAATTCTTATTTTGTTGGCATTTTGTTATTTATTCCAATTTCATTTGTTAATTTGCTAAGTGCATGTAAATCTATAATTGATAAAATTACTATTTTTTATATTATAACAATATACTTGCATCCTTGTCTATAACTTATACCATAATTGGATTGGTGTTTTACAAAGTTTCTCATTAAGTGAAAAGGTCAGCACCACAAAGGGTTTCTTAGTGGATAAAAGATGCATACATTCAAATATGTTTGCAAAACTATAGGGTCCTGCAGTAGAATATTTCCTAGCATTTTCTGAGAAGAGGTCTTTTCTCTGGCTGTTTGGTTAGAACTTCTAGCACAAAGATGTTATTTTCTTTCTGTAAATAAAGTGACATCTCTAAAATTTGTTAGCTCTGGCTCATATAATTCAACTATTTTTCTGTTATTGAGAAGTGAAATCTGGGTATGCAGGCAGACAGTAAAGACAGCACTCAACTTTGGAATTCCAGGGACTAACATAAAATGTTTTCTTCTGAGAAGCAATTTATATTCTATTTGTGGAGACACTTACAAATCCCTTAAGACGGGAGTTTACATAATCAAAGTGGCTACTTATGCAGATCTAATTGTATTTACCACTTACTCATATCCAAAGTGTTTTGAAAAAAAAAATAATGAGCCCAGAAAAATAGTCTCATGAAATATGCTATTTTGATATCACAAAACTGTAGAAAAGCGTTGTGTAAGAAAAGATGGTCAAGCTAATAGTCAGAAACCTAACGAAGTCTTCGAAAAATGCTCTGTTTGGTTATCCTGCCCACACAAACTCTATGCAAAATTGTACACGCTGAATGCACAGAAAATTTGTAATCGAAATTAATGGATGGAAATAAGGAAAAGTTGGAGAAGATTCTGTTAGACTCTTATTCTGATCTCATAATTCTGTCAGTAGCACACATTTAGCCACTGTTCCAAGTGGTTGCTTAATGTGAAATTCAGAATTCTATTGTGGCTATTTTCATGACCAAAGTTCTTGAACTTAGGTCTAATCTCAGAACATTTTCAATGCTTTTCAGGACTCTTTAGAGTCCCTTAATGTTTGTGCATGTCTCTAAATATATTCTGTGGCGGAATAAACTAGTTTACACAGATCTATGCCTGGTAGACCTACAAGGTTACTGCATGTACTAAAGCTAGCTACTTCTGTTACATCTGAGGCTGTACAATGAAGCCATTCCCTAGAGTTTTCACTGATTCTTAATCTTAAACTTTACATCTCTGTAAGTAGTATGTGGTTCCATGTCTCCTCTAAGCATGAGTTTATGAAATGTTATTGAGCGTTTGTTTACAGAAAGGAAACAAAATTCTTGGATGAACAAAATAGTATAAATAGTTCTATATGAACAGAAAATCGTAAGTAGAATAAATAAAAAAAACCAATTGACTTCAGTCATTATAGACTTGAGTACAAGATAATGCACTGAAATTTGCTTGTTTGTTTGTAAAAAGGTAAATGATATTAAAAAAAAATAAAAGTAGCAGATCCTAAATTTAAAACATGTATGGATCAGGAGCTGCTGTAGGTTTCCATTACTCAGTATAAATTCTAGCTAAAAATTGTATTTATATTTTCCTTTTAATTTTTGTCTCTACATAAGTCTTACATTGCAGTCTGCATTAGCTATTTTAGGCATTGCTGTGCCAATTTTATTTTCTATAACTAGCAGAAAATAACTCCTAGAAAATTCCATATTTCTTTCAGTGATATACTCCAGTATGATGCACAACTTATTTTTGGAATAAAAAAGAAAGGATTTAGTAAATCTGTCAAGAATCTGCAAATCTATGATAATTTTATCTGTATACACTCAGTGTATTTCATATGCAGTCAAGACAGTCAGATAAATCAGCGATCAATTTTGCTTTTTCATTTCCTGTAACAGTGAAAATTAATATTATTTCCTTTTCTAATCACAGTGGCTTAACTAAAGGTGTTACATCCAGCTTTGATCTGGGTGAAATGAAGTGAAAGCATTTTCTTGAAAATCAGAAACATGGTTTTAAAATTCTTTGGGCAAGAGAGGACCTGGCATCTGTCATCTCTTTCTGAATTATCTACTCTAAGTGCTAAACATCACAAGATTTAGTAGTTATGAATGAGCTCTCACTGATTCTTTTAGGCATGTAGCACCAAAGTCAGTGTCACCATCTGTAACAAATAGAGATCTCCTTTGCTTTGTTCAAGTGATTTCTGTGATGAGGGAGGGCTAACCCCAGAAATCTCAGAACACAAAGTTTTCTACACAGCATCTACATTACTTTATATGTTAAGCTGGGAGTATAAACACACTTCATGGATCTGGTTTTCACTTCTGCCCCAGACAATTTTCATCTTTTATACAAGATCATCCTACATCTTAGTAGCTAATAAACTATTTTTTTTTTCAGTACTGATCATTAATACTGCTGCCAGTTGTTCACTGTACCTATGTTGACAATAAGCTTTAAATCTAACAGTTCACTCATTTTTAGTTCCTGTTTCACAAAGTTCATAATGTGAACACAAATTATGACTATGTTGAAGGCTTAACCAATGTCAAGTCCTTTTTGGCTCAAAGTTTCTATATGTTTTACAGAGAGCAGCAAGATGGGCCTGCAGAACAGAAACTTGTTGGAATAATCATGTCCAAACAATCCTTTACCAGAGTTGACCTTCACAAAATTATATATATTGTTTACTAACCAGCTGCACTGTAGAAAACAAAAAGAAAACATACATGAAAATATCAAAATGATGAAATTAAATATTTTCAATATCACTAAGTACATAAGAACATCCTATTCACAGCTTTTCTAAATTACTGTCCAAGAAAGAATGTATTTGTATACACAAAACTGAAATAGCATCCTCAGCAGGATAGTTTTCTCTCTGCAGTGATTGAAACTGAGAACAGAGAGCTTAAAAGTAATACTGGCAAATATTTTATTTCTCAATGTGTTTAACTTGTATTACCAAAAATTTTTTCTATTTTGTTTCTAAATAAATTGAGGCACTTTTTGAACTACTGCATACATTTTCATCTATGTTGTCTGGGAGTATAGGAATAGGTTACTTTACTTCAGCTAGGCTTATATAGAGCTTTACTATGTTTTGTTCTGAAAGAAGACAAGAACTTTAGGCCCAAATTAAGAAGAAAAATAAGAGAAAGTCGGTAAATATATTACCTAAAATAAAGACATTTTTCATTGGTTACAGCAACGGCTAGACAAATACAGATGAATACTATTTACAGCTCAGCTTTACATGGGTTTTCATTGAAAAATAAATGAATATTCTAAAATTCCCCCATTCAGTAGATGAACAGAATAAATCAGTTCAGATATTACATTAAATCATGGTAAGTTAAGATTTGTCTAAAATAATGAATGTGGTATACACAATGAGAGTCTCACCTATTAGTGTAATTCTAAGAAAATTCTTATAATTTTCTTATGGCACAGAAGAATAATCTATTATTAGGGTACTTTACATCAACATGCTACCACAACATCAAAAATCAGTTATTTCCAAAGTACATTAAAGAAGCAAAAAACAAGGCTGAAACCATCAGTTTGCTTCTACTTTAAAAAAGGATTCTGTTGTATGTATACATTTATAATAGCAAGCTTTTACCATACTTACTAATGTGTCAATTCCAACTAAAACCCATCATTGTGCATCATGAATCATCATGATCAGACATAATTCTAATTATCCTCAGCTATTAAACAAGATTTTAATTATATGTATAATATATATATAAGGACATTTACGTGGAATGTCAAGCAGATCAATGATACCTGAATCATACAGTCTAGAACATTATATCTATCTACATTAGGCAATCAAACATTTATTTAATAATTGCACTGGAGCCTGTTAAACAATTAGAACACAGTTACCAGCAAACATGTTATCTTAAAAAAATGGCATTTTAAAACTATGTGAATGAAAATTAAATGGAAATTAAAACTACAATTGTCTAATTGGCAATCAGAAACATAGGAAAATAAGATTTCCCAAGACTATTCAAATAAATTTGAATTTCCATTTCCCAAGTCTTTGGGAGTGCTGTTGTAATGACATCATAGGACTCATCTTGTATCTATTCAATAGCACGAGTCACAATAGCTTTAATATCTCAAAGAATGAGTCTATGGGACACAATGCTTCTCTTAAACTCTTAGTCGTACTCAAACCAGGGAAATTACACACACACACACAAAAATCATTTTGATGTTATTCACATCTTGGAGCTTATGATTCTATGTATCTACTGTCAGAAGTCTACATGCACTGCAACATTCTTTGAGAATCTTGGATTTAAGTATTCTTAAATATTATTCATTCATATTAATCTTGTTAGACAATGTTATGAGCCTCAGTTGCTGTGATAAATATGTTGTTCTATAGGGCATTTTGAATATTTTCTAAAATATTTAATGGATTGTTAGATTCAATGCTATAAACGGAACAGGAAAAATATCCTGATAAGAAGTAGATATTTTTTAGATAATTCTAATTTCAGATTATCTTACAAAAGTTATGTTGTAAGACATTTTAATCACTCCAGGGAAAATCAATAAAATACATTTCCTAATTTTACATTATGTCAAAAATGTTTCAAAAATATTCCATGTTATTAATGGCTGAAGTCCACATAACTATGGCTATTTAACTCCCATAATACTTGAGCAGTCATCTTGATTGCAGTCTTGAAAGAAAGTAACCCCTGAAAGGCAGGGAAAAACTATGAATTTAAGAGCTAGTCCAAGCTCTAAACAAACTGCAACACTACAGGCAAAAGTGACTGACAGAAAATAGTCAGATGCCAAGGCAATTTATTTGTTCTAGGCTTTAGTTTAGCTAAATAGCAAATGTGATGCTACTGTATTTTACGATGAACGAATTCACTGCTAATGGACTGACTTTTTAATTAAACTTTCATATTTCAAGAAAATTCTTATTAGAGGTCAGAATATGTATGGGGTAAAGGCAAATAATTAATAACAAATAACAAAAGTTATTTCCTGTTTCTAGTGAAACAGAAGTTTTTACATTGTGCATAACATTTAAGTACTTGCCTAACTTTGAAGCCAATAAAAACACTGATATGATGTATGGGAACTGTTGAATCACGGCCTGAACCACTGACTGATCACCTGAGGTGAGCACTGAGTCAGCCGCAGGAGCACAGATGAAGGCAATGCACTGTGTGACTGGAAGGGGTGCAGTCAGGCTCCACCTCTCCCAGACCCCATTTAAGGACTGAACAGCACTGCTGTTGAGATTTTCTTAATCAGAAAGATTTTTAAATGCAACGCTAACTTTGCACATGCACTTAAACTTTTTGCATGCTTGCACAGATGTACATTTTTGCACTATACAACTGCTATAATCCTTCATTATTAAAAGCTGTCTTCATTGCAAACAAATTGTCAGCATGAAAACATACCTCTTTTCACCCCATCATCTTCAACTGCAGTGCCTAAGGTGCTCTTTCAAATCCTATGTGAGCACTAATAGAACTTAGCAATAACAGAACTTATCCAGTGCAAACTTTGCTATAGTCCAATGCTGCCACCATTGTTTTCAATGCACTGAAGACAATATTCAGGTCCACACGTAGTTCCTTGGGCATAGTCTCCAATTCATGCAGATTAACTGATCAAGACACTCTTCATTTTGTGTTTCAATGGCTGTGCATTGACCATCTGGAATGCAGCTTGTCTTTCCTGTTACTGTCACCACTGTTGAAATGCCTCACCTGCTCACCATGCTCACAGCCATTCAGCAAGTGCTGATGAAAGTCAGTGAGTGCAATGTTTTCTCTACAGAAGAGTTCATTTCCCCACTTTTGCTTCACCCACACTTCCATGTTGGACACCAATTTGTCACACAGCTCCTCTGCTGCCACCTGTTGCACAACAACAAAATGTAAAGGGATGTTAGCAGAAAGGTTCAACCCCTACTGCCATACTGCCAATGTTCACCTCTGGTGCTGTGCGTCAACATAGTAAAACAGAAGGTATAACTTTCAGAACAGCCCTCATACTACTACTTTTCCCCTTGTATGAGATTATCCTTTCTTAGACTACATGGAACATGCTTAGATTTACCATATGTCATACACATACATGTATTTAATATATGCTGGCATCCAAACTGACAGTATTCTCTTAGCTTTAAGATTATGAAATATGGTTACACCATTACAATTCTAAAGAGCAAATCATTCTTTGCTTCACTGAGAACTAGATAGGGTCTTATCCAAAACAGAGAGAAAGGTTAAGTGAAGAAATTGGTATTACTTAAAGGCTTTAGAGAAGATCTGAATCTAGCATTGGTAACATATTCTCAGAACAACTACAGCACTGTCAGCTTTTATCTTCTTAACTTTCACACTATGCTTAGTCCAGGATAGATGTGGAAATACAATTTCATCTTCTTATCTTCAAGTATAGTTACAACTATACACAGTTCTATACTAATGGCAGGTAGCCTTATGTGTCAGCTTGATGCAATTCTAGTTTTCATAAAAGCTGCTTCCAGGTAGTATGCTCAGTTCTTAAAAGTAGAATGAAACTAAGTTACTCAAGCTCTTAAAAAAATAAAATAAATAAATAAAAAATTGATTGATTACTGACAGATCTCAGACCTCCTGTCATACCTTTATACTGACTCTTATCTCCACGCTGAGATACAGTTTGCATTTGTAAGTGGCCATTTCTGTATATGAATTACTGACATCCTATCCTACATTTATTCATGCTTCAGAGGATCATTTTCACCTCTCACTGCTTTCTCTACTCTTTCATTTCTATCATTGTATGTAGCTCTCTCTTCTTCCTTTCACTTTTTTTTTTTTTGCTACAACACTATTTTATATATTTTTTGCTTTGAAGAACTTTTTAAACTTTCATGTGTTCACTATTCCATTTTATTTCTGCTGTTTCTAGTTTGCAATTTTCTAGATAATAGTAGACAAACATTTATATTAGAGGGATGGCTGTGCAGAAGCTAACATTTCTTTGAGCCAGGAGTCTAGACAATTCCCTTAGAAACACAGCACTTGCAGAACATGCTGGTTAGGGGGTTGATGTTTACTCTCCCTATTGTTTTTAGGAAAACATATCTCAAAGAATCTCACGGCAAGTCATCTTTGGTATCATAATGATTAACTATGCGTTCTTTCATTAGCTAGAAAAAGTCTGAATGAAATTCCTAGTCCTTAAAGAGTGAAATATTCCTACTAGACATCCAGATGAAGCGTGGCTGCTGCCTTCATGGAAACAATGCTGCTGGCTAAGGCAGACAATCATAGATCCCTGCACTAGCTTTTACAAATCTAATATTGTACATCAGGACTTTTTTCCCATTCCATTGTTCCCCACTGCACACAAATATATAAATATATATAGACATTCTTACAAAATAGTTGTAGGCCTTATGCTGAATTAAAAAAATTAAGAATTTTTAAACCACCTTTTGTTTTCCCCGTTTTCTCTCTTTATATATAGTCTCTATGTACTTTCTTGCTTCTGTTCCTGTCCTACTAAACATCTTATCTCTCTATTTTCATTTCTCTCTATTTTCAATGTTTATTTTTCTTCTTTCTCTTCATTTGAAGTTGACTTTTTCCCCCCCAATCATACAGAACACTGGGGGAATGAGATTTTATAATGATATATCTCTCAATATGCAACAGGAACAATAGCACTCATCTAATAACATCCAGATATAATCATTTTTTTTCAAAGTCAGCCCAGAAAAAGAAAGGTGAAGGAATGAATGCTATCTGTGACTTTAACCTGACATGTTTAAAAAAAAACATCCCTAGTTTCCAGAATAAATACCTCTGCTACTCAGTAACCACATAAAATAATCCTAACATTACCAAGCTAGATTGACTATCATTAATTTTCCCATTAAAGGAATCCTCTACCTTTCTTACTTACTTTCTCCCTCCCTTTTCTTTCTCTTTCACCTTCTCCATATCTTCCCCCTTTTCATTCTTGTTCTTTTTTTCCCCATTCTTCCTTTCCCTCATTCCTGCTTTTCTTCCCTTTCAAGTCCTTCCAAATCCTTTACAACTTTACTTTCATGGAAAGATTCCTAGCCTTCTATAAATAGCAGAGCTAGTACACTCACAATTTTTTTGATTTTTTTTTTTTTTTTAAATGTGATGCTTCCTCTAATGCTGTGCTAACGTACTGTAAGGGAACAGTTGGAGAAGGGCTTTAAAGGATGATTGAGCACCTAGTGAAGAGGTGTGGCTGGCTCTGGGAGAACAGACAAATTGCTTGCACCTGTCCTTCTCATGTGACCAGAAGAGGTAGACCTAGGGGTTGTATGAGGGCTAGCCACTGAAAGGAGAGTATCTCTTGGGTTTAGGCTGCTTTCTGAGTGAGGGGTGCTGCATTGAGTGAGTTTGACTGTTTTGCTTGGTTGGTTTGGTTTTCTTCTTCTGTATGTGACTATTGGCTTGTGTCCTGTGCCTGGTGGTGCCAAGAACCTGCTTGAGGCTTTGGGAAATACAATGCTGATAATTAAAGAAACAGTATATATGCCAGCATGAGGAAGTAACTGTGCTACAGGTATGTGTCTAAGAAACAAGAATGAAGCACTTGAGATTTGTGAAGGGTTTGAGGGGTGGGGAGTGGAAACCAGTTAATTAACTATTACCAAACACTTTTTATGAGGGAAAAAAAGTACAGAGGAAAGATATACAAAGTGTAGTTTAAAAGCATCTGAATAATGAAAGATGGTAATAATCCTTGATGACTCAAAACTGTGAATATACTAAAACGTTTGTTTCTGATTATTATGGTTTTAAACATTTCATTTTTCTGTTGAATGTATGTAATCTATTTTTAACTTCATTTTTGGTTACTTCTTTAAGAAAGTGTAAGAGAAACTACATGATTTATAGGTACAGCTTTGTTTTAAAATTGGTTCTCTATCCACATAATTAAGAGTTATTTTTAATCTTATACTTCAAAAAAATTAAACTTCTTATGATAAAACTTGAAGAAATTTGCTGTTAGTAATAGAATTATAATTTTACTCTTTTTTTTTTCTGACTCATATTTTGCACTCTAAATGTGAAACTAAATCCTCTATGTAGCAGTCCAAGGCACTGTTTCTAGATACAAATAAAAAGTAATGGAAGTTAGATACCTAAGATTTATTATCCAGACAACTCAAAGAAAAATCACTAGAAGTTAGTGAACTCATCTTGCACGATCCACACTTGAGGTCAGAAAGACAGTTTCAGCTTGCACAACTGTAACATAGTGTCAAACAATGAAATAGTATTAAGTCCTTATTTTCTTAGTATTGATAGTAGTACAATAGTATCAATTAATTTACATATACATTATATTACCAAACTGTGGAGTCTGTTCTTCAGTATGAGGGCAATTGGGTTAATGTATTACTTCAAGGACAGGAAAAAAGGACAAGGAAAAAAACCCATAAAACTAGGGTTGGAATAAAAAAAGCTAATACTTCTGAAAGAAAACTGCTAGTTGTTCACATTTTAAAAAGGAAGGCAGACAGCAAAGGGTGAGATTCTTCTTTTGTATATGATCTGTACAAAAGTTAATCTACCTTAGGTATCTGGTATTCTTTATACACTGAACTAAGTTGCAGAAAAGCTGCCACCAAGCTTACACATAAGGGATACAACACAATGTTCTACTACTTTACTGAATTATGGAAACCAATTAATATTAGTTAGCTTTAATAAATCCTTAAAAATTTGGATAATCTAGGCCAGGGGTGTCTGACCTTTTGGCTTGTCTGAGCCAAACTAAGTGAAAAGGAATTGTCTTGGGCCACGTATAACACACGTTATATGCTTAATGCATGTAAGTAATAAAACATTTTCTAATTACTTACAAGAAAAACATAAAACAAGTGGGATATTTTACCTTGTTTTTGTGAATACAATGCATGAATTCTGGGTTCATTTGAGGTATCTGCAATTCTTAGTGTGATCTCAAGGTGCTTATCATAGACTCCCAGTGAAATTTTACTCTTCATCCTTGAAAACTTATTCACAAATAGATGTTTTGCCAAAAAGTGATGGTGTAAGTTATGATTGTGAAGTGAGGGGTATTTCTTGGTGGTAAGAGATTCTTACAGAACTCCAGTAAAGAGAAATGATCAGATTTTTGGTTGAATCTGATTATAGTTTAGTACATCCAATATGAAAATTTGCAGGTAATGTATTTATGTTGACTAAAAAGGGAATTGCAAATACAGCAAAAAAAACAGTGATTTTTTTTTCAGCGATCTTGAAACCTATTCTCAAACTCTTGTAGTGAAATGGAAAGCTGCGTGTTTTGGCAACTGCAGTACTGACTGTGCCATAAAACAAATCTCAATTCCATCTTTAGATTACAATTATTTACATTACATAAATTTAGCAATGAAGTAAATTAACTAGATTATGTAACACCTGATTAATATTTTTCAGAATTGCAGTATTAATTGTAATTGCCTGAACTCTATCTGTATCAATAGACTTTTACTTTTTAACTTTTCTGTTTAAATTGCATTTGTCTTATGCTAACTGTGATCAAAAAATCAATTTGGTAAAAATTTAGAATACCAAGCATTCTTAATCAGTGATGTTTTTAATGTACTTTCCAAAAGCATCTAGCATTGGTTTTTAGGTATAATCTATTGAAATTTGAAAGCTTCCTGTGAGAATTAGCTAAGAAAACTCTGGAAAGGTTTTATTATTACAGTATGTAAATTTATTTTTATCAGAAAGTAAGTAGTGAGTTGACAATAGAACTGAAATGATCATTTTCATCTGTAGTCCTATTTATAAAAACGAACAGTTGAGTCAATAAAAGTAAGATCTCTGAAATTACCAATGGACTCCTGGGAAAATGACATACTTTTGTCTCCCGTAAGAACTCAGCATAACCAAGCACAAAATTTAGTTGTTTTGTCATTCATCCAAGATAATGGAAACAAAGGTCCTGTTATTCTCTGAAAGTTGCTGTAGTCTTGTAATGAGCTGTGCTTTGACTTGTCACACTGAGGAAAGTATATTTTCTTTTCCATTATTTTTCATTCTCTAAATGATTTTTCATTCAACTAAAGTAGTATTTTCAATATTACCTTTCATTAACATGTAATTACAAAGTAATTCATGCTAGTCTTTGTGAATGTATCTGCTCCAAAAGTAATGCCTCCTATTAAATTCCATGAAAACTATGAAAGTTACTAAGAGCATAGTAACAGTTCAATAGTGTTTTGTAGCTGAGTATTTGCTCTATTCTTCAACACAGTCACCATAATGAGCTACGTATTTTTGCCGGTGATGAGGAAGTCTGCATACTGTGCTTATAACAGTCTGTACCAGTTGATCAGTGCTACTGTCATCACTTTAGAAGCACGCCACTCACTGCAGACACATCCACTGTTTGTTCTCCACGAACATCCAGCAATTGCTGAAGAATGTCAGTAAGTGATTTTTTTCCTTCATGGGGGGATTCTGTGACACATCTTTGCTTCATCCATCCTTTCATGTTGGATGCCATTTTGTGAGACTGCTCTTCTGCAGCTCTGTCACATGGCAACAAAATGTAATAGGACATTAGAGGAAAGATTAATTCTTTTCTGCCATATGCCAACATCCACATTTGAGGTTGTGGGCCAAACTAATAAAATATGAGGCGCTATTTTTGAGGCAGTAATCATAATCACTGCTGAACTGAACTTTTAGGGGGATACTGAGCAACTATTTAGCTTTACCAGTGTTTACCTACCTAGAAAAAAATAATACTAATGTAGATTTTATAGTCGGATCAGATTTGTTGTGTGAATCTTGTTAGTTGTTCTGAATCACTTAATTCTGAGTGTTGTCCAGGAACAGATGCCACTGTGAGTTGTATAAATTTCTCAAAGTTCTGTCAATTTATTCAATTTACTATGTGCTTAAAATTTTCCCTTCTTTCTACTCAATTTAGAAAATTAGAAATACATTATGTTCACTATGTGCTGTGGGAAGCTCATTTTCAGAAAATTTCTACATGCTTAAAAATGTTTTATCTGCTGGTGTAGTAGGAGATGTTTGTAAGGTTGTAAGTTTTAGCTGCCATTATACTTCATAAAAGTGCTACCCTTTTTCTCATGGATTGCACCAATAATTACTACTTAATATTCTATTCTTTCAATTATAGGTGACAATCTGATCATCTCTCAGTCAAATATACTTTCACCAGGTGCCAAACATTTTAACCATTACTTTTTAAATTGAATAATCACAACACCTGAATTGTGTAAATTCCTTTTACTGACTCAATTGTTTAATCACCTTTGAAGCAGTCACTTCTGTTTCACAGCTATGCTGAAGGTATTATCTTCTCTTGGTTTCTCATGTGCTTGCAGAAGAAAAACTGACAACTATATGTCACAGAATGGAAGCAATTTGCAAATTTGGTTTGGATGAGGTGTATAAAACACACATTCTTAAATTATGTAACCAAATTATAATAGCAAATGAATGTTACTATTTTTTCCTTTTTAACAAGATCAAAAAATGATCAAATGAAAATACAGCAGATTTTAATGCATTCTTTCTTATTGGTCTTGGCAATCAGAACTCTTAAAATTTGTCACTACGTATGCTATGTGAGTGTAGATGAGTGAGATGTGGCCATATGTAATGGACAGACATTAAAAAATGATTTGTTATCTCATCCATAGTAATGAGACAAAATACTTGGAGCAGTATGCCACTGCCACTTCTTTAACTTAAGTATTTTCCAGAACATATCTCTGTTGTTTGACTCTGCAGAATGAAGAGTCTGTGCACTGGAAAGGCTGTAGCTAAGTAAGAGTAGGCATTACAGCAAGGATATGTATTGTTCAGAGTCAATAAGACAAGAAAACAACTAAACACCAGTGTCTTATGATGTATATGAGACTAAGCCACTCCTAGAGTGCAAATGAAACAGTCCACTAAAAAGTTTTACCTAGATATAAGTTTTATGCAGCTAGTGATTCAAAGAGTTTTGAAACATTATCAAATTTATTGAAAAGTACTATGTACTGACATTTAGAAAACTTACTGGAAAGGTATCAATGACATGTTTATACTCCAGAAATATGAATATAATGGCATTGTCAATAAAAAGATTCAGGTGGAATGCTTTCAACAATGTGATTGAAGGATTTCTTCTTCAGCTTGAACATTTTGGGTAATCTAATTATTGTTTTGTCATGTCATTTTGTTGTTGCTTTTTGTAATTAATATATTGGTGTGCTCTTTGAAGACCTTTTAATATCTTAAGGCTGCCTTAGAGACTTGTTTCATATTATGGGTAAGAATGGAATTGACTTTGGTTAGCTGAATAACATTGCAGCTTCTATCAATCTACATCACTACACAGCTATTCAGTTTTACGTAGATTACTAGAAATAAGGTTACTGTATGAATAATTGTTTAACGTAGAGCTCTTACCACAGAAATAACAAAATATCTGAAATCAGATACATTTTTCCTTTCATATTTAATTTTGATGAGTTTTTTCTTATAACTATTACTCTTCTTTTTTTCTAGTAGCAAAGAACCAAACATTCCACCTTTGTTAGTGTGTAAAACTGGCAGAATTAAAAAGTGAGTTTATCACAACTGGAGATAAACTGTAGATTCTACAGAATTCTATTCTGCCATTTTTTTTCCTAATTGTGCTTTGTTTTTGTTTTGATGTTTCTTGCAACCAATGCTAAAACAAGCCTTCCAAGCATTAGTGTGGAAAATAAATGGTATTGTAAGTATAGATTGACACTTACAAGATAATTCAAGTGCTTAATAGACATTGTCTGTACTGTTTGGAGTACACATTCCCAATTTTTAGAAATTGTATGTTTACACATCACATTTGAAAAATGAGATTGCTTTTATTATTATACAGCCACCAGGCAGTCAGTATGTTAGGTAGAAATCCAGATAGAATGATAACATACTTTATTAAACAACTACCACTGCAGTTTCCCATATGTGTGAATACTTGTATGTTTGTGAAAAGCAGAGTTTTTTGAAGCAGAAGGAATTTTAGAGATCAAGGTTACTTAGATGTACATATATACTCTGTATAAAATAGCTATTTTTAGTACTGTTTAGTCACATTTTCAAGTCAGTAACACTTAATAATTGGCTAATAATGCTTATTCAGGCTGTTAGTCTGGAGTTAACTATTTTAGACCATAGCAAATGTCAAGCCTCAAATCTGTTTTCCAAGTGACAGGTGTGACAAGTATAACAATTACTCTTCCTATTCCTTTTTGTTTCTGTCTCAATATTTATATTCTCTTTCTCAACTCCTATCTTACCACAACTTCTCTATTATAAATTAGTAAGGAATTCATTTATGCACTTACATACTGAATACAGTTACTTAACAATGAAAGTAAACTGCTCTGTTTTACTTTATTTTTATTTTTGTCTGTATGTGGTGACAGAAATACAGGGAAGTGAAAGAAAACCTCATCTTTATAACATCTGAACATTCATGCTGAAGAATATATGATTTATGTGCCTAGTTCTTTCTGAGGATGGACTTTCACATTTTACAGTGTTTTGCTCCCACATATGTATATGTTTGTGCCTATATTAATCTACAGGTTTTCAAAGGCTCAAGAAAATATTCTTCACTAATGTTTTGGGAATGGAAAGATAACCATTAAGCATACATTTTTGTTGAAAGCATACACAGAGTCCAGGTTTGCTAATGATACAAAGCTGGAAGGAGTAGCTGACACACTGGAAGGCTGTTTCCTTTCAACAAGACAGGCAGGGATTTCAAAAAATAATGTTTTTTTTTTTGACATGTAAAGGTGGGTGGGAAAGTTACAAAAGAAAATTTGTGCCTTTACATAAGGTGTGTCAGAACAGGCAATAAACAATTGGGATCGTTCACATCTGAGTCTGAGACTCAGATACTGCATTCTTCTGTTTTTCTGTCTCTACTTTTTCCACTAAAAGTAATGTTTCTACCACTGTTTTTAGAAACAGCTGAAGAGCTTGATCAAAAGTAATGTCCATTAGCCACTCATTTTCCTTTTCTGTTTTGCCTGTTTCCTTTTCCATTTTGCCTGCTTTCTCAACCAGGTTTCCACTGGTTAATAGTAGAATTATAGGGTAAGTATTCCACCAGCTATTACATTCCTTGGTATTCAGTTTTTATTATGGAAAATCCCTAAATCAAATGGAAAAGAGTCAAAATAACAACCTACTATTACTACAGATAGCTTAGTGCATAGGTTATTTTTACAGCTTAATTTTCTTTACTCATCATTGTTTCATTTGCCTTTTGACAACTGTTTCTAATTTTGCTGTCAACATTAGCATGATTGATGATTGTTCTTTTAAAAAAAAATTGGAAATTTTTATCCTGTAACTGAATACATTATTGTCAGCATAATAATGCTGTGACTTAAGACACAGCAATTTTAAGTTACATAAATTTTGTTTATGTTGTAAATTTCACAATACCTCCTTACACTTTAAACCTATTTACACTTTAAACTATGTGCTAATATAATGTTTACATTGAATATAAAGTGTAGATCCAGATTTGTACAGGATTGCAAGACAGCAGAAGGCATATTAGTTACTTCATTAAAGTGGTTGAAAATGACTATGAGAGAAGCCTTGTCACTGCATCTGAAAAGTCTTGACTGAGCTCTTCAGTTTCTTTTGCAAGGAGTCTTTAACCTGAAAATAATAATAAAAAAATATGCTATAAAACAAGAAGCCTTTTACAGAGAGGCAAAAGAAGAATCTGTTGCAGTAGTATTTGATAAATCACTTGAGTCTTCCCAGAAAAGATGACAATTCATTGAAGACTTTTTTTCTGACTTTGAGGAAGAGTAGAGGAGTACATTAACTAAAAATTAATGAAGTGTGGTATGAGCTATTAGATGTAACAGATTTAAAAAAAAGATAATCATTCATAATTTGAAAAGGAAATATAACTCTTAGTTCCACAGTGTTAAGGATATTGTTTACATATCTTGTTTCTGTTCTTTGTCAGTGGTCTGGAAAAGGAGTTGACCAGTGGCACAATCAGTGAAACAAAGGAAAGAAGCAAAGGGGACAGGTTTCTAAGGAAGTTATCTAAATGAAATGAGTGAGTACAACAGCATAATTGTTCCCACCACCACCACATTTATGCCTATATAACTAAAATTGTATCGTACTCTTGCTTTTATGAACTGATACTTCAAAATGATAACATACAATGGACACTGACCAAACCAACTTCTTCAGTTTTGTCAGTGTCCAAAGAAAAGTGTCTGAAAGGATCTTCCATCCTTTGGCTGCAGCAACAAAAGCAGTACAGCAAGTTATTTGCCAGCAGCTCTATTATGCCTACTCTGGTCTGAGAAACAAAGCAGTAGATACTGGATTTCCTTTATTAGCGATTTGTCCATTAGATAAGCTTTAGTTAATACAGAGCTATTTGGTAGTCAGGGAAAAGTCAATATCCTCTGGCAGGAGCCAGGCGTCCTTAGTTCAGTTTTTCAGAGCCTGCCTGCCTTTACATTTCAAGTTGGGCTGCTCTTCCAGAAAATTTTGCTATGTATGGCTCCTGTCATTCAGCACAGAGCCAGCTTANGACAGGCAGGGATTTCAAAAAATAATGTTTTTTTTTTTGACATGTAAAGGTGGGTGGGAAAGTTACAAAAGAAAATTTGTGCCTTTACATAAGGTGTGTCAGAACAGGCAATAAACAATTGGGATCGTTCACATCTGAGTCTGAGACTCAGATACTGCATTCTTCTGTTTTTCTGTCTCTACTTTTTCCACTAAAAGTAATGTTTCTACCACTGTTTTTAGAAACAGCTGAAGAGCTTGATCAAAAGTAATGTCCATTAGCCACTCATTTTCCTTTTCTGTTTTGCCTGTTTCCTTTTCCATTTTGCCTGCTTTCTCAACCAGGTTTCCACTGGTTAATAGTAGAATTATAGGGTAAGTATTCCACCAGCTATTACATTCCTTGGTATTCAGTTTTTATTATGGAAAATCCCTAAATCAAACGGAAAAGAGTCAAAATAACAACCTACTATTACTACAGATAGCTTAGTGCATAGGTTATTTTTACAGCTTAATTTTCTTTACTCATCATTGTTTCATTTGCCTTTTGACAACTGTTTCTAATTTTGCTGTCAACATTAGCATGATTGATGATTGTTCTTTTAAAAAAAAATTGGAAATTTTTATCCTGTAACTGAATACATTATTGTCAGCATAATAATGCTGTGACTTAAGACACAGCAATTTTAAGTTACATAAATTTTGTTTATGTTGTAAATTTCACAATACCTCCTTACACTTTAAACCTATTTACACTTTAAACTATGTGCTAATATAATGTTTACATTGAATATAAAGCGTAGATCCAGATTTGTACAGGATTGCAAGACAGCAGAAAACATATTAGTTACTTCATTAAAGTGGTTGAAAATGACTATGAGAGAAGCCTTGTCACTGCATCTGAAAAGTCTTGACTGAGCTCTTCAGTTTCTTTTGCAAGGAGTCTTTAACCTGAAAATAATAATAAAAAAATATGCTATAAAACAAGAAGCCTTTTACAGAGAGGCAAAAGAAGAATCTGTTGCAGTAGTATTTGATAAATCACTTGAGTCTTCCCAGAAAAGATGACAATTCATTGAAGACTTTTTTTCTGACTTTGAGGAAGAGTAGAGGAGTACATTAACTAAAAATTAATGAAGTGTGGTATGAGCTATTAGATGTAACAGATTTAAAAAAAAGATAATCATTCATAATTTGAAAAGGAAATATAACTCTTAGTTCCACAGTGTTAAGGATATTGTTTACATATCTTGTTTCTGTTCTTTGTCAGTGGTCTGGAAAAGGAGTTGACCAGTGGCACAATGAGTGAAACAAAGGAAAGAAGCAAAGGGGACAGGTTTCTAAGGAAGTTATCTAAATGAAATGAGTGAGTACATCAGCATAATTGTTCCCACCACCACCACATTTATGCCTATATAACTAAAATTGTATCGTACTCTTGCTTTTATGAACTGATACTTCAAAATGATAACATACAATGGACACTGACCAAACCAACTTCTTCAGTTTTGTCAGTGTCCAAAGAAAAGTGTCTGAAAGGATCTTCCATCCTTTGGCTGCAGCAACAAAAGCAGTACAGCAAGTTATTTGCCAGCAGCTCTATTATGCCTACTCTGGTCTGAGAAACAAAGCAGTAGATACTAGATTTCCTTTATTAGCGATTTGTCCATTAGATAAGCTTTAGTTAATACAGAGCTATTTGGTAGTCAGGGAAAAGTCAATATCCTCTGGCAGGAGCCAGGCGTCCTTAGTTCAGTTTTTCAGAGCCTGCCTGCCTTTACATTTCAAGTTGGGCTGCTCTTCCAGAAAATTTTGCTATGTATGGCTCCTGTCATTCAGCACAGAGCCAGCTTACACCTGTTTTTACGTTCAGAATCTGATTTAGGTTCTTCACAAGGGAATACATGCCACAGTGTAAAGCTGTTCTACAAACATACTCTCCAAGGCAAGTGAAAGTGGAATTGTGAGATTCTCTTCAAAATCATATTATTACCTGATTCTGAGTTGTTAGTCCAGACAGATCTATAAAGATGAAGATAAGAAAGGCTAATGAACATAAGATTTACCTATTATACAGAGACAGAAAGAAATTAAGTGAACAGAGAAGGTAATACTTTGAAGACCTGTTGTCTTGAGATATAATTGAGGCCAACTGCTTAGCAAGATTCAGTTAGGTATTAGACACATGGGTAATAAGTATGTTCATAGTTACTTCACAAAGAAGTAATTTTCCTCTTCTAGAAGGAATTTATAAAGTTTAAATTCTATTAAGTGATAGGGATTAGGTTGAGGAAACCTCACCTTTTTGCAAATTACCCCATTAGTGGCCACTATGGTGTTAGTTTGTGTTTTTGCTCATGTATTTGCTACAGAACAGTGACAAAAATAGAATATTGGGCTAAACAGGCTCAACATGCAGTGCAGTACAACACTTGATATTCTAAAGAGCATTTTATTATGCCAAGTTTTCTACTGGACATTAAAATGTTAATTACAAACTGGAAATAAAATATATTGACTAATTGAGGCAAACAATAAAAATGTTAACTCTGCTCTCACTACTCTGAAATATTCTTCATATGATTCTTCCTCCTTCTTCCATAGCTCCCTAAGCATCACATAAGTTACTTTTGTGTATAAATTAAAAACTTAAATATGACTGCTCTTTCAATCCTGGAAAGATCACATTAGCAGGGCATAGAACGCTGACAAATGCTTTGCTGCAGATTTAAGTATTGTTTACTTCAATCTGCAGAGTTCTCTACCCTATGAATTCTAGGCACTTTTGAATTCAGGCTCTGAAAGTTATATTGCCTGTACAAATTGATTTGACCTAAGTAACATTTTGATAATGTAAACATCATCAACAGTGTATGGGCCAGGAGGACTCACAGATCCACACCCTGGGAAAGGGTAGATAGATAGGCCTGAAAACAGAACACTGGCAATAATCTGAGGAGGAGATCTACTAAATAAGATACTGGAATGCAAAATAATACAATATAATGGAAATTTAAGCTAATGAGGCAAATAAAATGAGAGTGCCCAAAGGCCTTACTCTAACGCTGAGGGCAAGACAGTTGTAGAGTGTACACACAGCCAAGACTAGCAAAAGGGAAGACATGTCTCATAACACGTTTATCAGCACATGTTTATCAGCACTTAGTAACAGAACAACTAACACATTCCCTGTGAGTTGTACTATACTTCTACCTACTAAGTCATTGCCTATTATCATTTATCACCACTGCAGAACATTTTAATTCATTGAAGGTTTATACTTTGAATTTCATGCTAATAAATATACATTACTGAGAAGGACAATGCACAGACTAACACTGCTTTTAAAATTTTTGTTTACTCTGGAAATTGGTTCAATACTGTTGTTTGTATACACTAAAGCATCAAAAAGCAAAACTTCAGTGTGGTAAAACAGTGATTACACAATGACACTACTTGCACTGGACTACTGGTTACTAGTTGTACTAGTAGTCTCCAGTATAATTTTTCTAAGTCTAGATGGTAAATTTACTACAAAGTCCCCTAACTTAAGTAGAAAGTTACCACCTCAAAAGGCAATTATTTCCCTCTTAACTACATTTAGAAGAATTATTCTCATAGTTACCTAGGTACTCTTTGGATTCCAAACCTACTCAGCATCACCCAATAAACTATCAGCATAGCAAAGATTTAAGCAAATTCCTCCAATTCAGAGCCAAACAACTCACTTTTAGACTGTCCACATACCTCTGAAACATAGATCTTTCTAAAACTAGTCTCACTGTAGTAAGGATTTCTTTTTCTTCTCTTTGTATTATTCTAACAGCTTACAGTGGTTCTGCTTCATCACGCATCCAAAGTAAAAGTTTTCAGGCTTTTTTTTTGGAGGGGTGTTTTTTCCTTCTGAAAGTTTGATTCAAAAGATGTTTCCAAATTGATCTCTTTCAGGACTAATGAGTTGCTTTGATATAGACAAATGCCCTTAAATTGACATAGTAGATACACTTCATAATTATGAAAACTGACAGATTTAAAACCCACATTTGTGACATTCTATATTTGACCTTCTGTGACACAGTCTATTTTTCACCATCAAGAATCCCACATTTCCGTAAAAAAAATATCCTATTTAAGTGTACAAGAACACTGAGTAACACAATATCATGTAAATTTTAGCAGACCTGTTGACACCAGTTCTTGTGTTTAATGAATTATGTATATGTAAAAAAGAGCATTTCATATGCCAGAAAAATAGGTGATGAGACTTCCTGAAGTTCTTCAGGACCTTGTTATCATTTTAACTTGTACTTTTAATTAGAATTTTGGCACAATACTTTTAAAGTGACTTTGCTTTACATAGTGGGAAAATGACTCTTATTCTCTTCTTAGCATTTATATACGAATACAGCAGTACATTTGATGCTTTTGGAAACATGAGATCCAAATCCTTTCCCCTAAAGGCGTATCACCTATAGAAAACTACTATGCTATCTGTAACATAAAGCTAACATTGATTTTTCATAATGATAATCAGATGCTTTTGAGAGTTATATTCAATTAGTTTGCAGTTTCAAAGTACTGGGTATTTAGAATGTGGAAGAACAACCTAAAGCAAATTTTAGTAAGTTTCCTAAGTATTACGCTTGTCTCATGATTTTTTAAACTTATTTCCAGCAGTCTATTCATTTTTCTTTACAGAAAAATATAAAGTATCATCAGTAAAATATGGTGTCAGCTCTTATTATTAGAGAAGAGTTAGTGGAGAGGGAAATAAAATTAGAGTGTGTAAAAATAAGGTAAATAACACTAATTAACTTTGTTTAAAGATCTTAGTGAATGTTTGATCTTGCATCTTCTTAAAATACTAAGATGTCTCCACCATCATAATTAACAAAAGATATTGCTTTTTTTTTTTTTTTTTTTACTACTGCGCAATAGCTGCAACAAAAACGCAAAATTATGTAATTACTTCTGTAATAACTTTTGCTCAAGTCTGGAAAGAAAAAAACAGAAATCTCTGCAGTAAATCTGTCAACAAAACTTAAAACTTTCAACTAGAGTNGTGTCATCCATCATAATTAAAAAAAGGTATTTCTTTTTTTTTTTTTTTTTTTTACTACTGCACAATAGCTGCAACAAAAACGCAAAATTATGTAATTACTTCTGTAATAACTTTTGCTCAAGTCTGGAAAGAAAAAAACAGAAATCTCTGCAGTAAATCTGTCAACAAAACTTAAAACTTTCAACTAGAGTATTTTTCAACTAGTTAAGGTAAAAAGGAGAAGAAAAGTTCACTGTACACATTTAATATTCCTTTCCTGCTTGTTCTCATTTACTGACAGCTTTTGAGGATTATTTGAAAAAACTACAGATTGATACTTGAAGTGCTTTGGGAAGGTGGTTTGTCAATATTCCCTTACAGTTTTTCATGCAGTATAATCTATATTTAATTGCAATGTTAAATTTAATGTAGCTTTCTTAGAAGAAATGCACATCATAAGAATACACACAAAAAAGGAATGAGGTAGAATGAGTCTGTTACAATGAGCATAAAAAAAAAAGAAATCACAGCGTGGTCACCATATGGTAAAAAACTAAAATAACTGAAAACTAACAAGATAAGAAAAAGGTCAGTACATAAATCCAACTACTACTGCTAATACTGTTGCTGCTACTACTACTATTAATATAAGGTAATATCTTTGAATGTATATCACAACTACTGTTTACCAAAACAGCATATACATATAAAGGATATGCAAGATACATACATTACCATAGATTTTGAAAACTCTCTTTTTGCTAACAGAAGCACTGTTCCTCAGATTGTGCACTTGTTAAAATACTTTTATATTTTTGTGTATGCATATAAAAAAGAATCTTTCAGACCGAACTGGATCTGAATCACAAAACTCCATTCAGAACTCGCAGAAGTTCTGCATTATGCAGCAATAAAAAACATTCTGCCTACCAAGTGTAGTAATATGAGCATAGAATGACAGTCTGCAGTCAGTAGTAACAGTTTATATAATAATCAACTCTGAAAACAAAGTTCAGACAGTCAAAAAACACACTAAATTTGTTTCACTTAGAGAATGTCCTGAAGAGCTCCTGAAATAACCTTAGATTTTATTTATCATAAAACTTCAGATATTCTGGAGACACATAAGATATATTTCTGTACAAAATTTCAGAAGCCATTTGTTCTACCTTTGCCTCTCACCAAAATATTGGGAAAAAAATTCAAAATAAGTTGACAAACAAGGCTGTGATACTATCATGTCAGTCTGTATGTATACAAGGTACAGAACTTCGTTTTTCTCTTTGGTATAGTTTTGTGACTTACAGTAGCTAGGGAAAACTCAAAATCAAAATTCAAGATCTGAGTTATAGATTCATCTGTACTACCTATATCACAATTGTATCATTCAGATCTCAGTTTCTGATTTGTGTCCTTAATTATCAAAAAAGGTTCTTCCAATTGTGGAGTATACTGGTACATACATACATTCTATCTATTACAGGAAAAAAATATATATGCATGCATGTATTTTAATTAAATATTCAATGCTATTTAATACAGTGATCTACCCCCACCCCCAACTAGTTGGGTAAGGAGAAGAATGTGATAAGTTGCATCAATGTCCTATGTCAACTAAAAGTAGTTATTTAGTATCAGTTTCAGTACACTCTGTGATAGAGATATTGTTTATCAATCAATATATAGATTAACAGTAAAATCCACAGAATATTAAGTCTAATTATTCAAACAAGCAGCAAGTCTACGACTCTGAAGAATAAAGACTGGATTTCAGTTGAAATACACATCTGCATTCAAATATGACTATCTTCCAGCATGTTACTGATGTGCTGAATTGGGTACACACACAAAAAAAAACTTGCATATTTGGTTTGGCTTGCTGTAGAATCTAAAACCTGTGATCTATGAGAAAATTAACTGTTTTTTCTAATCCAGAGAAGAGGCAATGGAACCTCTGTCAGAAGCAGTATATTTTAAGCTTCAGTGAGAGTTTGTTAAAATTAAATAGAAATCGCTTGGCCAACTTTTATTTTCGCCTGTTCAGATACATTAAAATCAAACTGATAGATTCTCAAGGTCAAAAAATATTTTGGCCAATATGCATCTCCAATTCTTATGACATGTAATTGTTTCCATTAGAAAAAACACCACCACAAAAAACACAAACTTCCTTTTCACAGGTACCTTAAACTAAACATCTATTTCTTTAATAAATAGAACTGACAACTCTTTCCACTTCTATTTTTTAATGTGGACACTGGTTACTTGCAACTTTATCAAATAATTCATGAAGTAATTGAATTTCCCGTCCCAGTATTTAAAACTATAGTATTCTATAATGTTTAGATATTAAAATGTTGAACTTAAAAGAATAAAAATGTTACTTTAAGAATTTCTAAGTATTTCTTTATACATGCTATTATTAAACCATACAGAACACATTTGTATTCCATATAAGAAATAAGAAAATTGAATGTTTAATAAGGATGTCATGGTTTTATGATTNATTATTACATTAATAATCAGGAATGACTATGCTTATAATTGGTCTAGAAGTAGGAATGATCAAATAGTTCTCTCCTGAAATTCAGGTTACGATAGCTTTATATTTATCTTCAATGTATCATCTCAGATATATACAATCCAGCACAATTCACAGTAAATGTCTTGCTTGTCTTATTCTGAGGTGAGTTCTGGAGCTTGCTGGACATACATACAGCTCCCACCCTTCCCTTGAGCTTGTTCAAAACCAATCAGTTCAAGTCCTTTGGCAAGTTACTGTTTGTACTAACATTTCATGACTATATGAGGCAGAGAAACTGCCAAGCATTGGATCTAGGGATTCACTGAGAAATATCAGTGATAGTTGTGGATCTGTAATCTGATTGATAAGGATACCATAAAGACACCAGATGCAGATTGGTCAATAACCTGTAACACTCTTCTGTCCATGCTCAGTAAAGCAACAAAGACATACAGTTATATGGCAGCCTTAAGCACAATAAAGGCAAAGTAAACCCAACAGGACAAGTAGGGAAAAGTTAGAACCTGCTGGCTGTCATGAACTGCTTCACAATATCTGGCACAATTGTTGTAAATTTCACGTAACAGTGAAAATGTAACTGGAAGACTACTCAGACATATTCACATTATAAAACTGAAGGGTATTACCAACATTCAAAGAAAGTCTTTTTTGTAGAGAAATCCCTGTAAATTTTATCATAGATGAAACTCTAGATACCATGGATTTTGTTACAAATTTCAGAAAACTTCTAGGTCTCTCCGGTTCATACTGTTCTTCAATAAGAGAAAAATACATTTATGGGTTCAGCACAAAAAATAACTGGCACTGGAATACAGCAAAGGTAACTCAGTGCACAACAGAGCATTAAATGGCATCAAGGCAATGTTCCACTATTGCCCAGCTCTGGATTTCTCTCAATTCAGAGTTACTAAATACCCATATCTTGCTCAAAACTTCTTAAAACTCTAGTCCATTTTATTTGCTTCAGATAAAAATTACTATTATGCTACTGTGATCTACCTTACATTTGATCTGTAATGAAAATTGCCCAGAATTATTTTATTATAGATTATAATAAATATTTCAGTGCTATCATTAACTCAGTGTAATCCTAAATCAATGTTTAAGATTTCTTAGATTCTACACACATAATATGTATGCACTCACACATACAGGTAAAGATGCTGATTTAAGGATATTATGACTCCTTATACAATAGTCATACAAAGATATAGAATATACGCTTCTGTCACTAATAACCTACACACAAATATACCTACCACTGCAAAACTGAAGTCATTGAGGTAAACACATAAAGTGGGGCCTGTCAGAACAGCAGCTTGGCCAAAGCCTGCATCGAAACAATATAATCTTTCCTGTCTCATTTTTCCTCATGAAATCTCTCTTTAATTGTTCCTCTGTATTCACACATCTATTCATGTTGCAGTGACTATGAGCCAGCTTCTAGTGAATACTGGATGCGAGTGATGGCTGATGCCTGCCACTGGCAGGAGTAGGGTGACAGCATCAGCTACTATAGAGAGTGGGGGTCCTCCACTCTCAGCTATGGGGCAGGAGCAGTGAGTGTTCCCAAATGACCTACTAGTGAAGACTGGTGTGAGTGAGGCCAGAACAGGCTCTGAACTGATGAAGGGAGTGGGGCCATGAATCACAATTCATGTGCCTGGTGCTGTCAAATGAAGACATGTCTATCTTTGTAAAATTGTTCTAAGCATGGGCAGGGGGTTGTGCAAAATACACTGTGTACATGCCTTCACTAGTGAAATTCTATCCCTAACAACGAGGGAGAAGGAATGCATTACATATAGACATATCTGAAAGAAAGTTCTCCCACATTACTGTCTGAAAAGACACAGAGATGCTAAATAACTATGCATAGATGTAACCACTGCAATATAACTCAAGCACAAAGTTGAGATAGGTAGTTGTTGTCCAGGTATTTGTGTGAGTTACTGCTGCAAGACTCTTTGCAGGAGCATCTTTAGCTGAAGCAAGTCAGACAAAAAAAAATAATAATGGGCTTACTGTTTTCCTAATACCCAGCTCTCATGCAGTCATTACCTAATGCTGATCCATTTCTACTGAGGAAACTAATCTGCATGGAAAACACATCCTAGCTTCTGTAGCTATTTCTACCAAAACTCTCCTAAAGTTCTTTGCATCCGTGGCTTCCTTCATAGGCCTTCATCAGGGAAGATCTGGAAAAAAATCCAAAGGGAGGAGAGAACCATTACTTAGTGCAGTGGAATTGACAAGTCACAGTCTGATTGAGCATCAGGTTAGAAGGTGTGGCTAACCCAAGGAGCTCTGATGCAAGCAACACACCTGAGTGATCAGAAGGGGCGGAGCCCAGATCCAACCCTCTTTACCCTATTTAAGGGTTAGCAGCTGAAGAAGTAACATTTCTCCAGGTGGAGATAGTAATCTTCTTGAGCCATCATCAGAAGGGGTGAGCCAGTTTTCCTTTTTCTTTACCGGCTCTTGCTCTATAGTATTTGTATCCCAGAAGGCACTGTCATCACCTTCTTCTGCCATACACTTAAGCAGAAGTGACACTGAGAGAAAAAACAACCAGGATGCCCACTGTCAGAACTTCACTGTCTGCAGCCCTATTATGAAAATGACTCTTGGAAAGAAGCTAGCAGATGCAGGAGACGTCCTTGCTGTCTCTTCCTCCATCCCCACAATGGTTATGTCTTGCAGCCCTGACTTGGATTTGCTGCAGGGCATAGTTGTGCTCTTCACTCTACCTCACTTAAAAGCTGGGTTCAGATCATCAAGTAGAAGGAATTAAGATGTATAGGCTTTTGACAAACACCCCTGTGACTCACATATACTACACATAGTTCAATCTTCATAACAATGAAGAGCTAGAGCAACAGGCTAGCTTACTCCAGAGAAGTTCCTACCATAAACTCACAGACAAAGCTTTTATTAAAAAAAAGCTGATCCACACTGTTATGTTAATATACTAATCCTTTTGTAAGGAATCTGTCCTCCTAACAGGGTTGATAATTGCTGTCCAGGCAGTAAGGGGAATCTCCACTGCAAGACCCCTTGCAGCCACATCTTAGCTGATGCAAGTAAGACTCTCCAGATGGGACTGTTAGATTCCTGAGGCTCAGCCACCATTTGGTCCTTATCTAAGGCAGATAGATTTCTACTACATAGCCTGAATTACATAGGAAAATTCTCTTGACTACATTTGCTATTCCTAACAAGATTATTTTAAGTCTAAACTATCCACATTCACCTTTGAAGAGCTCCACCAATGAAGATCTTTATGAGAACAGAGGAGGATAGAAACATTAGCTGGGGACTGGTATGTCCAGAGGAACAAACAGCCAGGCTGTCCTGCAGGCACCTGTGTGATTTTACACAGCTTCACCACAAAAAAGAAAATGATGTCCATTATACAATAAGAAGTACCACAATGACAGTAGAGTAGCAGAATTCCAGCCTACAGCAAGAGAGGATTTGCTCAAACATAGCAGCCACAGAAATAAAGAAAAGAATCTGCTTACCTTCAGTAGGTCTCAGGTACACAGCAAACTCCAGAAAGATACTCTTGCCACCACTGCTAACCCTTAAATGAGGTCTGGGAAGGGGTGGATCCTGGCTCCACCCCTTCCAGTTACTCAGGTACATTGCATGCAGCTGAGCTCCCCTGGGTAGGCCCTGCCTTCCTACCAGCTGTTCAACCACCAGTTCAGGCTGTGACTTAGCATTTCCACTTCATCATCACTTCCACCGTCTTCTGCATGTCAAACAGCTTCTCAGATAGACACTCCATGTATTTGTCTACATTAATGACTAGATGTTGTTTGTTACTGAGATCTAATTCTTCCCGCTTCTCCTCATCCTTCTCCAACTCCTTATGATGATAATCTCCCACCTCTTCACTTTTCTTGTCTTCCTCTACTCTCTTATCACTGCCAGAGCCTCACTGTCACTGCCAGAATCATCTCTTCTCTACCTGGGCAACCGGTAGATTTCAAAAAGCATAAGAAGGCTTTCTGCAAATGCCCAGAATTCCCATGGCTGGCATGTAGCAAGGAGCGCATGCTTTTCAGCAAGCTTGCTCTCATCCTTACTTCTCTGCTCATTCTCTTGCAGCAGCCAAATCATCTCACAATTCAACATCTGCTCCTGTTGCTTAATGAGGTCTTGCATGGCCAAATCTATCTGGTTCCTGGCCTTCATCATGAGGTTCACAATGCTCAGAATGGAAAAGATTTTGATAATACCCATAGCCATGATCTGGAGGAGATGGGAGAAAAGGAGACTCATCAGGACTAGGTGGAAGGAAGCTAGTGCCTGGGGCAGCAGGAACAGGAGCCAGAACCGAAGGGCAAGTATGAGAAGGGTCCAAGGAGATGGGAGGTAGCAAACGCAGAGTTTGTGTGTGCTGCATGCATGGGGTCATGGGCCACCCTGGGCAAGTGTTTGGTCAATGAATTTGGGTGTCTCATGGGGGCTGCAGGACCTGGCTGGTGTCAGTATGCAGACTGTCTTTATAAGTTCACGTAAAGGCTATCCCTGAGCTGGTCTTTGCACAGGGAAAGGTGATGAAAAGGCAAGTGGCCCTGACCCCTGTGTGGCAGCAGTGTTATGTAGGGTCAAATGTTCCTGGCATATCCCTACAGCCTCTTATCTTTGCTGTCCACTCCAGAAACACCTGTGCCCAACTGAAGGCACTACCCACATTGGCTACACTCCAGCCTTAGAAACCCCTGGGGTTCTAAGAACTGGGTTACTGTTGGTGACCCAGTCCTCACCAAACCCAACCTCACCCCATCTGCCACAGTCAGCAATGGCCTAAGCCACATTGCACTGAGTGTTCTGATGATGGAAACAACACCCACCCTTGACTCTTCCTTGGTTCTGTTGTGGACAACAAAGCACCATGGCAACCACCTTTCTGGACAGCCTTAGCCCATGTCCCTTTTAATGGCTCAGAATACAGCTGTCCCTTGAAGCCAAAACCCCTTCCCTGACCATCACAAGGTACAAAGCATGATCCCACCTGGGGCTCTGTGTGCACGCTGGGTAGGAGATGCCCGAGATTCTCCCTCCTAGTGACACTTGTAAGTATCCTACTTTTGAGTTTGTCTGTGGCGAGATTTAGTTCTGCAAGTCCCCACAATACAAAGTAGTCTGTAACTCATCCCAGCATGTCTTCTTGACCACTTGATGTAGAAATGACTTCATATCCTGCTCCCTCCATACTGTGATACACTCTGCCCAGGATGACTCTGGGACAACCACTGTCTGCCTCGTCTCTCGGTGTCAGCCTTGAAATGCTTGTGAGGAAGCACTGTCCATGAAGGCCAACTGTGCACCAGTGTTTGTTGCTGAGCAATGGGTGAACACCTAGGGCCAGTCAGGGCCTCTTAGTGAGGCAGAGCTGCCACCATGATGACACAGGTCAGGGGGTGGCTACAGGACAGGCTGGGCTGAATGCAGCCCGTGGACCACAAGTTGGACATGTGTGTTCTACGGTATACTGTAACTCATGCAACTGCAATTATTGACGGGTGCATGTTTAAAGAAAATGCCAATTTAGTGTAGTCTAGTATTAACCAACATCTGTACCACTGATAGATTTAACAACTCTGTACTTATTACTGTTGTTAATCACTTTATGAACCACATATTACAAAGAAAAAATATGTATATAACTGTAGAATCATCATTTTTTCACTTTTTTTTATAATAATGTCCATAGCTTATATTTTTACATATTGCATCCTCTCTAATAATAATTATTATAAATGTTAAATTATTCCAACTTCTGGCGAGATATTCCAGAAGATATTTTTCTACTTGAGGAAAAATCTGCGTCAGTAGATTATTTACCATATTTTTCTTACATGTGTCTCTAACATACATTTGTATTTCTTCCTAATCCAACCTGTGTGACTCAGATGACTAACAAAGATAACACATATAAAATCAGCCATCTGTAATATACTACTGCATTACACCCGGAGGCTTTTGACCACTCAGTTTGACTTACAAGTAGATATAGATTCATGAAAAAACTTAAGGAGCCATATCTATTAATGGTCATATTTCTAGTGAAGTAGAATAAAGACAGAAAGTAGATAGTTTCTCCAGAGAAACAACTTCCCTACTTTTAAATGCTTAGCCAGGAATAAAACAGAATTAAATGAAAAATTAATTATTTTAATATTTATTTATTTTTTAGAGCAGAAGTAAGAAGCCTCAATACATCCTTTACTTAGAATAAAGAGTCTGAAAATTATCAGGTAAGATTTCAAAGAATTTTGGTATTAAAAATATATTTCTTTCTTTTAAGATTAAATTAAGCCTCTATAGAACCAATCGCAAGATTTTTAAAGGGAATTCTAGCTGAGGCTGGGATGCCAACACTTGTACAATAATCCATCAGCATCCTATGTGAACTTTATGTTGCTGGAACAACTTGGCTTCCTGTGGACCATTTTGTGGTTGTTACTAAACAGGAACTAGGGAATTGAGCCAATGAAAGTATATAACCTGTGTAGGAAGCCTGCGGAGATAGACATTGCTAACCAAGTCAACAAGCTTATCTATAAAAGGACAATCAGAAAAAATCATTTTGAATTAGTTCTTATAATGCCTTGTTAAATCTGTATTAAACTCTGATTGGACAATCTCATAGAAAATTGCAATGGCCTCCATTTGATTTGACTTAATTTACTTTGGAAGTTAATTAAACTCACTGAATTAAACTGTTCAGTTTTCATTATAGTTTTCACACAGTGATTTTATGCAGTTTAGCTAAACCACTTCAGATTTAAGCAGCATGTTAACTTGAATTAAGTATCTTGAATTACCCCATATGGATGAAATCTAAGCAAAATCAGAAAAAATATTAGGATGACATTCTTCAATGATATTTATTTCAACTGCATGCATACAAACCACTCTCAACACTCATATATACATACACGCAGACCTGACTATTAAAACTAAAGAAAAATATTTGGTTGCATTTTTGTATAGCAAATTTTTGAAAACTTACCCAAATTTTCACTAAAACTTTCTAAAGTTGATAAAACCATTGTTATCACTGATCATTATTCAAGAATTACTTTTCTCTGGAGAAAATTTGATCTATCATCAAAAATGTTTAATAAGAAAATGTTAGAAATCCTGATGATGGTACCAATACACTAAATCTGTATTATTCAGCATAAAAAGAACATAGGTTAAGTTCAACAACAAATTCAGAATACGTATGTGGTTTTTAATTGAATTTTCTTTTTGCGGTGATTATCTGAAATATAACAAGTACCACAGACAATATATCTGTTCCCTTAAAAATGTTTAGATGTTAAAAAGTCAATTTTCCACAATGTCAAAAGTGATCATACACTTCACAAAATTCCTGAGGTAGTTTGAAAGTTTTGAAATTTTGAAATTATTGAAAATTATTCACAAATTATTAATTTCCTTTTTTTTTTTCTCTCCCCCTCCCCATTATATATCTCTCTTACACTTCAGTTCATCCTCTTCTGGAAGATCTCCTACTCTTTATTCTTTTCATGGTCAAATGTATTGCTTTATTTTCCATCCATATTCTTTACTCTCCAGTCGTCATTTTGTCTATTCCCACTCATCACTGTAGATGCTGACTGGATATGACCAGTGTCTGGAATTATGTGATCCAGCAGTTTCTAAATGACAGACTGGCACTTGCAATGGGCTCCTGGCTCAAGTACAATCTGGATATTAAAGAATGCAGATGAGCCATGGTCATGCATGCTGAGTTTTTGACACTTGGCTTTCCTGAAGGCTGCAATTCCGATTAAAAAACCTCTTCTGTATATGAGCTCTAAAACAAAAAGAGTGTTGTCTTTCTAAGACTAATTTTCATAGGAATCACTGATATCTGATTTTAGGTCTTAGATTTTGTGACAGTGTGCGTGTGCGTGTGCATGCGCGTGTGTGTGTGTGCATGTGCAGCACCTGGAAATCATGCTTTCTGCTTTAGTTTTCTGCTATCTGTATTATCAGCTCATATAATTGTAGAATCACCAATAGTCTACATCACCAGTATTTCCCGCTGAACCACATCCCTTGATACAACATCTGAATGTTTCTTAAACATCTCCAGGTATGGTGACTCCACGACCTTCCTGCGCAGGCCATTCTAGCACCTAACCACTCTCTTGGAGAAGTATTTCCTAATGTTCAACCTGAATCTCCCCTGGTGCAACTTGCGGCCATTCCCTCTTATCACTAGTTACATGGGATAAGAGGCTGACCACCACCTCACCTTAATTTCTTTTCAGGTTGTTGTAGAGAACAGTAAGGTCACCCCTGAGCATCCTCTTCTCCAGACTATGTAATCCAAGCTCCCTCAGCCTCTTCTCATACAATTTTTGCTACAGACCCTCACCAGTTTTGTTNTCTATAAAAGGACAATCAGAAAAAATCATTTTGAATTAGTTCTTATAATGCCTTGTTAAATCTGTATTAAACTCTGATTGGACAATCTCATAGAAAATTGCAATGGCCTCCATTTGATTTGACTTAATTTACTTTGGAAGTGAATTAAACTCACTGAATTAAACTGTTCAGTTTTCATTATAGTTTTCACACAGTGATTTTATGCAGTTTAGCTAAACCACTTCAGATTTAAGCAGCATGTTAACTTGAATTAAGTATCTTGAATTACCCCATATGGATGAAATCTAAGCAAAATCAGAAAAAATATTAGGATGACATTCTTCAATGATATTTATTTCAACTGCATGCATACAAACCACTCTCAACACTCATATATACATACACGCAGACCTGACTATTAAAACTAAAGAAAAATATTTGGTTGCATTTTTGTATAGCAAATTTTTGAAAACTTACCCAAATTTTCACTAAAACTTTCTAAAGTTGATAAAACCATTGTTATCACTGATCATTATTCAAGAATTACTTTTCTCTGGAGAAAATTTGATCTATCATCAAAAATGTTTAATAAGAAAATGTTAGAAATCCTGATGATGGTACCAATACACTAAATCTGTATTATTCAGCATAAAAAGAACATAGGTTAAGTTCAACAACAAATTCAGAATACGTATGTGGTTTTTAATTGAATTTTCTTTTTGCGGTGATTATCTGAAATATAACAAGTACCACAGACAATATATCTGTTCCCTTAAAAATGTTTAGATGTTAAAAAGTCAATTTTCCACAATGTCAAAAGTGATCATACACTTCACAAAATTCCTGAGGTAGTTTGAAAGTTTTGAAATTTTGAAATTATTGAAAATTATTCACAAATTATTAATTTCCTTTTTTTTTTTCTCTCCCCCTCCCCATTATATATCTCTCTTACACTTCAGTTCATCCTCTTCTGGAAGATCTCCTACTCTTTATTCTTTTCATGGTCAAATGTATTGCTTTATTTTCCATCCATATTCTTTACTCTCCAGTCGTCATTTTGTCTATTCCCACTCATCACTGTAGATGCTGACTGGATATGACCAGTGTCTGGAATTATGTGATCCAGCAGTTTCTAAATGACAGACTGGCACTTGCAATGGGCTCCTGGCTCAAGTACAATCTGGATATTAAAGAATGCAGATGAGCCATGGTCATGCATGCTGAGTTTTTGACACTTGGCTTTCCTGAAGGCTGCAATTCCGATTAAAAAACCTCTTCTGTATATGAGCTCTAAAACAAAAAGAGTGTTGTCTTTCTAAGACTAATTTTCATAGGAATCACTGATATCTGATTTTAGGTCTTAGATTTTGTGACAGTGTGCGTGTGCGTGTGCATGCGCGTGTGTGTGTGTGCATGTGCATTTCCTGGAAATCATGCTTTCTGCTTTAGTTTTCTGCTATCTGTATTATCAGCTCATATAATTGTAGAATCACCAATAGTCTACATCACCAGTATTTCCCGCTGAACCACATCCCTTGATACAACATCTGAATGTTTCTTAAACATCTCCAGGTATGGTGACTCCACGACCTTCCTGCGCAGGCCATTCTAGCACCTAACCACTCTCTTGGAGAAGTATTTCCTAATGTTCAACCTGAATCTCCCCTGGTGCAACTTGCGGCCATTCCCTCTTATCACTAGTTACATGGGATAAGAGGCTGACCACCACCTCACCTTAATTTCTTTTCAGGTTGTTGTAGAGAACAGTAAGGTCACCCCTGAGCATCCTCTTCTCCAGACTATGTAATCCAAGCTCCCTCAGCCTCTTCTCATACAATTTTTGCTACAGACCCTCACCAGTTTTGTTGCCCTTCTCTGAACACACATTGAGGCCTCTATGTCTTTCTTGTAGTGAGGGGCCCCAAACTGAACACAGTACTTGAGGTGCAACCTCACTAGGTCTAAGTACAGAGGGATGATCAGTTTCCCTGCTCCTGCTGGAAACACTATTTCTGACACAAGCCAGGATGCCATTGGCTTTCTTGCTCACCTGAACATACTGCTGGCTCGTGTTCACCTGAACATCAACTAATATCCCCAGGTCCATTTCCTCCATACAGTCTTCCAGCCAGACTGCCCCAAACCTGTAGCATTGCCTGGGGTTGTTGTGGACAAAGTGCAGTACCCAGGACTTGGTCTTGTTGAACTTCATCCCACTGTCCTTGACTCAGCAATCCCACCCGTCCAGATCCCTCTGTAGGATATTCCTACTCCCAGAAAGATCAGCATTTCCTACCAACTTGTTGTTATCTGCAAACTTACTGAGTGTGCATTCAATGTCCTGTACAGGTCACCAATAAAGATACTGAACAGGACAGGCCTGAATACCAACCCCTGAGGAACACCACTCATGACCAGTTGCCAGCTGGATTTAACTCTGTTCACCATTACAGTCTGAGCCTGGCCTTGAGCCAGTTCATTACCCAGAAAAGAGGGTACCTGTCCAAGCCCTGGGCTGCCAGCTTCTCCAGGAGGATACTGTAGGAGACAGTGTCAAAAGCTTTGCTGAAGTCTAGGAAGACCACATCAACAGTCTTTCCCTCATACACCAGGCAGGTCACTCAAACATAGAAGGAGATCCTTCTTACTACCCTTCTTGTAGATGGGAGTAACACTGGCAAGCCTCCAATCCCCTGGGACCTCTCCAGCTAACCAGGAACACTGACAGATAATGGAAAAATACAGTGGCTGTTTCCACCTGTATTGGAAGAGATTTATTCTGCTCCCCATCCTAGGCTCCAGGTCCAAAGGTAGAGTACTCCAAGGATAACTGGTCTGACTTTCAAAGACATACATAAATAAAGCTTTGAGAATCTTAGCCTTTTCCTTATTCTCCTTAGTCATGTTCCCTACTGCATTCAGTAAAGGGTGATGATTCTCCTTAGCCCTCCTCTTACTGTTAATATATTTGTAAAAAAAGTTTTTTGTTTTCTTTTACTTCCAAAGCCAAGTTGAGTTCAATCTGGGTTTTTTCCTTTCTAATTTTCTCCCTTTCTCCTAACAAATTCTTTGTACTCTCCGCAAGTTGGCCATCCCTTCTTCCACAGGAGGTAAACTCTCTTTTTCTCATGGATTCTCAGGAAAAGCTCCCTGTTAAATCTCTTTTAAATCCAAGTATTTTCTGTCATTTGTGTTTTTTTCTTCATTTAATTAAGGCTTATTTATTAGTAATAATTATTATAATCATTATTAAAATTATTGCTCGTGAAACAACTTCATGGAATGGCTATTTTGAGGTGCTGCTAACCAAGCCTCTGAGCAAAATACTATTACCATACAATTTATGGGTGTCATTTTTGTGTTTCCGTAGTTACATGAAATTCTAAATTTGATGAAGGAGACATTTGGGTTTATAAAGCAGAAGAGGATTTAAAGACTGCCTAGTGGGAAAACGGCAAGGAACTTGACAAAGTGTATCACTGTCCTTCCTCCATTATATTTTTAGTCACAACTGCACCCTTAATTACCATCTTTCATCTCTGATGGGTTATTCAGAGCAAAGATTTAACAGGTAAACGAACTGTTTTAGTTATCTTTGTTAATTAAAACTCTATGAGAAAAACATATGCATTTTAGGGCTACTTTGTCTTCCAAAGTGTTTTTCCCAGGAGCTCAAATTTAATCCAACAGATCAGTCTTCATGATATCAGAGCCTAACTACTGAATGTGTAGTACCTTCACAGCCTCACTTAAAGATTTTTTGTCACTGTGATTTCCACTCATGAAGAAGAGAAACTGTTGTGCTGGGTCATTGTAGGAAGTATTCAGCACCAATTTATGCATATAGGAGCATAATCGTTAGAGAAATCCCTGACATTATCTGTCTCAAGGTTTAGAAACATATAAAGCAGTCCAGCTGCCTATAGACTACATAGGAAAGTATATGTATCTAGGAAGGTTACATGGAATCCAGAAGAGGATTGTAAGCACAAAATGCACTATAATAAAAAACAGGAGTTAAATAACATGCTCTGGCCCCTCTTTATTTCAATTAAACTATGTAAATTAACAGAAATAGTATAACTACCTGGATCAACTTTGCTTGTCTCTGTAGCGTTAATTTCTTGAAACCTTTTTTCCACTATTCTGTGAATCAGTGGTTTGCAGAGGAAAATTATTTTTTTCTTTTCTCTTTGACTATGCTCAGGTCAGCTCCCTGCTTTGAATACAGAAAATATTTTCAGTTATAAAGAAACCCGAGTATTTGCACACAGAAATTCTGTTTTATAAAATTGGCGTTTAGAGACAAGAAAGTATTTCAGACCTCTCATGCACAAAATTTAGGAGCAAGCTATCACCATTTATGAACAAGTGAACATAGCCTTCAGAAGAAATACAGCTTAGTTTACTCTACCATTTCATATTAGGCATAGTTCATTTGGGAATGGGAGATGCTTTGCTTCTACATCAGTCTCTGAGCAGACTACCAATAGCGGAGAGTTCCTCTAGGCATGGGGACTCACAGCTGCCATGCTCAGATATTTGGGCTCTTGGGCTGTGTAACAGATTTGTAAAAAGAGGCAGCTGTTTGTGGGAAATAATTCTTAGTAGTATTTCAGCCTGAATTCTCCTAGTATCCTTTCTTGCATAGAAAGATGATTTTATGTCTGTGACTCAGCTAACTAATATTGCTTATTTAAATCCAAAAGTAATAGTTTATTGCGTTATGCTATATTGTGCGGAAAAGATTAGCTAAATAGTCAAAATCCTGTATGCAATGTAGCAGTGAATTATGGCTTAGAATAGTATTATCATTTTTTTTTTAAATAAGAAAAATTAATGACTATCCAAACATCTAATTTATCTGAAATGAAATATATATTATAATATATCCGAAAATTCTCTAAAGAATCTGTTACAGCAAGTCTCTGATAGGCATATTTTCTTTTATGACTAGCAAATTAAGATCATCAAGAAATGAGATCGAAGAGAAAGCATATTTCTGTCATATGGCATCTCCTTTTATTAAGCCATTCCAAGTGTAATGCTTCTAATTATATATTCATATTATGAGTAAAGAGCTAGATTCATAAATGCTATGAGCCAGAGAAACTTCCTAACATTATGTTATTTTGATTTATATCAGCCAAGGGTGGGCCAGAGGTGCAGTCTGCAGAAACTGTTGATTACTTTCATCTCAAATTCTTAACTGTTGCGTATTTTTCTGTACTAATGCTTCTTACAGTAACTACAGTATTAAATTAGAGTTTTAACATTATGGTTCATACATAGCATAAAATCTTTTGTATATAAATCAGGATATTATACTGAACATTCAGGATATTATACTGAACATTTAACAGTAAGATTTATAGACTCACATACTAAATCAGTACTCTGAAGTTTAAGATTTTTAAAAGTTTCAAATGCAACATGCATAAATCAAAGCAATATAACTGACAGTTAATGTATCTGAATCAGAATACTGACAGTTTATATTAATGAATTATGGAAAACAGATTATATTATGGATCAAAGTCTTAGAAAGCACCAGCTATGGAGCAAATGTTTAAAACATCTAGATTTTTGAGTAACCTAAAGTCAGGGATGTACAATGACTGAAGAACAGAATTATACAATCTAAACTTCATATAATTTTCTTTTGCTCATTCTCTTTTAGCTGAGTAATGTCAAACACTTCGAATCATCCAGTTAGAAAATGAATTGACTGAGGATCAGTCTGTTTTCAGTGTTGTGTTTACTACTATCATTGTTTGTGCCACTCACAAGCTTTTCCCAGAGCATTAATCAGGAAGTAAAGTTATGACCATTTCTCTGTCTTCTGAGAACTGACTTCAGTGCAGTCTTTTTGTCTGGAATAATGACCATTACGTTAGTTACAAGAAAGCTTAATATTTATTTCAGAGATAAAATCTTTTAGGACAACACATTATTGCTTTTATTATGGTTTTCTACCAACATATCAGACAGAACAGAACCAGTAATTATAAGCTATGGAGCCTTGTTATTGGAGTAATCTGCTTTATCATCATCCTTTCCAAGGACACTTCCCTTCTGTAAATTGTTCTAGCTTCTCTACTCTGACCTTGATACCTACATTCTTCAGCATTTTTTCCATTTCTTTATCACATTTCAGTCAAAATTCTTACACTACAAAACTTAGTCATAACTCTAAAACCCTTCTGCTACCCTTTTCTTTTATTATTATTATCATTCTTATTATTTATAGATATTGATTACAAATCTTTCAAATCCAACTCAGGCCATTACAGCATTAATCTTACTTAATGAGGTTAAGTGAGAAATGTCTTCCTCATTCTGATGTTTTTTAGATTATCCTCACTCATGATGTAGTTAGTGAGCTTCACCAAAAAAAATATATATATATTTGTAGTCACTGTATCCTATAAGCATGTGTTTACAAACAGTATAATAAAGCCCGTTGTCATGAAAATTCAATGCATATGACAATTGTTTGCCTTACTGTTATACAGAATAAATATTAGAACCTGAGCTTGGTTTCTGGCAACCATGAATTTATTTTGAACTATTGAGCTCATGAACGAATATTCATGAATTAGTTTTTCATGAATACCACTCTTATTCAAATTGATTTTTTCTCCTTTCTAGATTTCTTGCTACATATTTTCTTCGTTAAAGAAATTTAAATCCTGAAACATTTACATATAAACTGAAGAGATTTGGGGTAGTTATTTGTAACTTCAACAATGATTGATTATAGTACCAGCTACATACCTAGATAATATTGTTAATCTTGTTGTTGGTGTTCAGTGGAAAGCAGATGACACGTATTTTTTACAGATAGATCACATAAACTCTTTCAGGGAATGTCACAGAGGTATTTCAGCTTCCTTTTGCCAGCTGACAACTAGAAATCATGTGCTGATGTTTTACTGGGAAAGAAGAAGAGAGTTACTGAGAGAAGTTAATTCTCAGCAAATACACGAAGTCAGCCCAGCTCTCTGGTGTATGGGTTAGGAAAGCAGGCATATGTATGACAGGAAATTTTCCAGACTCATTTAAAAAGAAATTAGTAGCTCAATATGGACTGCAGGAATGTGAACCCTCCTGTGGATAACACTGGAATTTGCAGTTTCAGAGGTGAATTCACAGAGGACAGTGAATATGAACAGCTAACATAAGTGATTTCATTATCCTTAATTTCTCACCTTCCCTAAACTTTCAAGATAGAACTGTGTGTCTAAAGAGTAAGGAAAAAGTAAAATGCAACATTGCATGATTGTTGTTTTTCAGTTCTTTTATTTTTCTGTCTTTATACAAAGTGAAATAAATTTGGAGAATGGTAAAAGAAAACCAATAAGCAGAAGATGGAATTTATAAAAGAAAAATGATTCACCTGTGTTCATGACAAGAAATGGACAAGTGAAGTTTGTCTGGATATTCAAGTATACATAAAATCTGGGAAAAAAAAAAACAAAAAAACAGTAAAACATTGAATAAATACATTTAACCTTGACAATCAATAATAATTGATGACATCTTAAAGAAGAAACAGAGGAAAACATCTATATATTTTAATTCATTCTGGAAGAGAAATGGAAAGCATATGTCAGGATAAACAGTCCTTCATCTTACATATGGGGGAATCATTCTTTTTAAATTACTCTTTCATATTTGGTGAAGTTATACAATTCCTTTTGAGAGTATGCACAAAGGAAATGAAAAAAGAGAGACAGAAGCCATCATTTCTCCACAGGGATCATATGAGATGCTCCTCTACTAGCTGACATTTACTAGGACACCTTGAATGCACCACCATGGCAGAGAAAATATTTCACTTACTATGGGGAAAAATAGCACACACTCATAAAAGAGTCAGTGAAAATGTTAAACCCATCTTCAAAATTTTCATAAAATCTGAGTGCTTGCATCTACTAAATTCTATACATCATTGACCTGTCTTTCATATCTGAATCTTAGTGGCTTGGCATAAGAAATGCTGCGAAGCTGTTCTCACATCACCTTTCTAAACCATCCTCACCAAATGCTGTGTAGGGTCCATGCAAGTTCTTGGGAATACATGTATGCCCATATATTCATTTCATTATTTTAAGTCCTTCTAAGTGTAAATGGAAAATCTGGGTAACAGTGGAGGATCTCCAGAGGACCACCTCTACAAACTCATTCTTTGCAAAAAAACAACAACAATAAAAACCTTTATTAAATTAAAAAAAGAGAGAGAGAAAGAGAGTGAGAAAGTTAAAAAGAATGAAAGAAAGGAGGGCAAAGATAGAATGAAAAGAGAAAGAAGGAAAGAAAGAGAAAGATGAAAACTGCAATTTCTGCTTTCTCCTTGTAAAAGTGAGACCAAGCTGGGTAGATTGACCTCTATCATCGCATGATTATTTGCAATATAACTTTCATTGGCTTGTTTAATTTCTTTGGTAGGGCCAACAAAATAGCTTTTACATTTTGATTAAACTAATGCAAATAGGAGAGGAGCAATGAAACAGCAGCAAGTCTGTTTCACATAATTGTTTTACCACAGGGTTTTTGTGACTGGGCTATAGTCCACCAATTTAGAGCTCTAATCTGGCCATGCTAGTGTGATATGAAGATTTGCTTTTCTGCATAAAATAAATGGAATGGGACTGGCACTCTTAAAATTCCCTTTATTTTGAAGAAAAATATATTCTTTACGATTTTTATAAATATTATCAATTGAAAAGAACATGCAAAGATACATAGAGATGATAAAATATCTTCAGAAAATATAATAACTGTTAGATATATGAGGTTTAATGCATCCAAATGACAGAAAAATCCCATCTTTGTCTGAAGAAAAGAAGTTTGAGATTTTTTCTTCAGAAATCCAGTTAATTGTGTGATCATATTTTTACTGCAAGTTTTGAAATCTCAAGTGTCCTACTGTAATTTTAATCACTTTTTCTTTTTGGAAAGGATTGGTAACATCAGTTTTTACCAAATGTGTTTCTAACATACATCTTTTTTTATTATTATTTTTTGCATAAAATGATAAAGACATTCAAATCCATAGAAGAATATTTATTTATATTAGCAAGTGTTCTTCCCTTTATTTTAAACAATTTTTTCCACATCACCTAGAATGGTTATGGTTGAAGCTGGAAGGTACTTCTGGAGATGAAGTCCAGCCTGTTGGTAATGGCAGAGTAAGCGAAAGTAAGTTTCTCAGTGTCATGTCCACCTCCAGGGATGTTCTCTTCACAGCCTCTCTATGCAATCTCTTGCAGTTTCATCACCAGATTTTTTTTTCCCCCCCCCTTTTGTCCCTTATGTGGAATTTCTTACTGTTAGGTTGGTACCCATCGTCTCTCATTCTATCACTTGATAACACTGAGAAGAGTTTTACTCTGTTGTCTTTATTCCTACCATGGGGTTTTTATGCACGTATGTAAGATAAACCTGATTCTTCTCCAGAATGATCAGTTCCAGTCTCGCTCAGACTGTTCTCATATGATTGGTGCTTCAGTCCTTTAATCATTCTTCTTTCCCTTTGATCTGCTGCTGATACTCTGTCTGGATGTTGATAGCCTTCCTGGCCACAGGGTGAGCATGACAGCTCTGGCACAGTCTGAAAGAACACTGTGATCCAGGTGTCTCCTCTCAGTTCTTGGCTTCTGCCTCCAATTTCTCACTGTCTTCATTTTCTTGGTCTAGCCAAGCAGAGGAATTAAACAACTTATTGAGAGGAACCTGCAGATTTGGTGAAGCTGTAGGAATATGGAAATGAAAGGAACTGTGAGGGGGGCGGCATATTCTTTTATGGGATCAACACACATTCGAGGAAGATATAGAAGCCCCCTAACACTCTTGAGGATAAAATTAGCTACTTTGAAACTGTCAGAGAAAACAAAACATCACAGTACTCAGCAGTTTGTATAGCAATAAGTGGATGAAGAAATCCTCAACTGGTATTTCAACAAGTCCCCTGTGGCTTCAGGTTTGGCAGCATTTGGACAAATCTTATTTGTACATTAGTGTTTCACTCTTTGGCACAATAAGTTTAAGATTATTGATGTTTATACTGTGGATCATTTGTCGTTTTTCTCCATGGGGAGTAGTGGACTTCATGAGTTTTAGGTCTCAGGAGTAGGAAGGTGTTTAGAAACAAGCTACCAAGATGAAAAAGAATGAAAATTGTGATTCTGGAGAAAAAATTGTTTACAAAATAAAGAGATACAGTCAATAGTTGCATATATTTCACTTCCATCAGCTATTATCTCATGATCTAATTCCTTTATTTTTTGTCCATTGTAAATATAACAGAAAATTTGGATGTACATTAAAGCTAAAGGGTCAGCAGTGTTTATACTCTTCATTTTTGGTGTGTCTCACATCTCAACTTTAGGCTCCAGGCTACAAGTACCGTGTCACAAATAATGTTCAGAATCAAGACTCAAAACTCCTCCTGACAAGGTAGAATCAAAGAATATCCAAAGTTGGTAAGAGCTCACAAGGATCACAAAGCGCAAATCCTGGCTCCACACAGGACCACTCAAAATCCAAACCCTATGTCAGAGCATTGTCCAGATGCTCCTTGTACTCCTGTACTCAGGGTTGTGTCCACTGCCCTGGTCATCCAATTCCATGCCCACTGCCCTCTGGTGCAGAGCCTTTCCCTAACTCCCAGCTGCCCCTCCCGTGATGCAGCTCCTTTACTTTCCCTCGGGCCCTGTTGCTGTAACAGAAGCAGAGCTCAGCGCTTGCCCCTGCTCCCCTCATAGGGAGCTGTAGGCCACCATGAGGCCTTCCCTCAGTTCCTCCGCTCTGGTATGAACACACCAAGGCACTTCAGCCAATTCTCATATATCTTGACCTCTAGAACATTCACCATTTTCGTTGCTCTCCTTTGGATGTATTCAAATATTTTTATATCCCTCTAATATTGTGGAGCCTAAAATTGTAAACATTTCTTGAGGCAAAAGCTGCACAGAAGCTGCATGCAGTGGGAAAATAATTTCCTTAGCTTTACTCTACCAAGTCACACTATTTACTATTAACGTATATTGAGCTTATCATCAGCCAAAACCTCCAAATCCCTTTCTGCAGGACTGCATTCTAGCTTTCTATCCCCTAACCTATTCCTCATCCAGAGTCACATCATCTCAGATGAGGAATCAGGCATTTGGTTTTGCTGAATTTCATATGTCAAACAAATTCTGTGTACCCTGAAGAACATGAGAAATGAGAATATCAAAAATGTGAAAGACTCTAGGTTTCAGATCTGACTAGGTCTGGCTTTTACTTTAAAAGTGGAGACATACTCATTGCTGCTAGCAGAGGGGTTTCTAGAAAGAAATAGAAAAGATCTCTAGGTAAATGGTCTCTTTTCCGTGGCAAATATGGCACACATCTTAAACAGTAATAAGGTAAGCACAGGTTAACCTGCAGGCTTAATTCCAGTTAAATTAGAAATTCCTTTAGATAAATGTGTTAGTTCTGAAGTTATACCTCCAACATCCCTAGAAATTTCAAGAGGGAAAAATACAGTGATATTTTGGGAATATATTAGGTCATGGAGGAAATTTAACTGGGATTTAAGAGTAAAATGCAGTTTCAAGTTTAAGCTAAACATGAAGAAAATAATCTTCTTAATAAGACCTTTAAGACAGTAGAACATTATTTTAAGAAACTGATGGAAAGCCTCTCACTTTGGCAGTGTACATTGAAATGAACTTTAAATAGTGTTTGATGTGTGCTAGAAAGGAATTGGTGAGTCATTACACTGTACTTTGACGAGCTGATGAAGTTTTTTTTAAAGCCTGTGTCTTCTAGTCAAGTGCAATATCTGCTTGACTGCTCAGTTCTCAGTATGGAGGTAACCATAAGGATTTTCCGAAGTGATTTTTGTGTGATCACAGAGTTAAAGTTAGGATCAGAGAGAAAATGATATGGACAGATGAACGGGTACACATGGTTAGCCTACCAGCAGCAACTCAGTAGTAAGGGCCCACTGGATACTCCAGGCTACAGCTTCGTTTGTCCTTTCTGTAGTGGAATTGTCTGCCCTAGAAATATCTGTCCCAATTGCAGGCAAAGAGATGAAAATTCTGGTTTCAAATTAAATCAATTGCATGTTTGTAAGAACTCAACAAACTGATTTTATCCTAATTTGATTTACTCTATGTGAAATAAGCAATTTTTCCCTGCAACTATCAGAAAATGTTAGAACTGCTAATAGCCAGATGAAAACCAGCAAATAGGGAGACTTAAACAAGATAATCTTAATGGCACAATCGTATATTACTTTAGATCACATTAATCCTGTTAACACTGAGTATCAAAAAATAATGAAGAAAAATACATATATATTAGAAGTTAAAAGACAGTTTTCTACTACTTTATCTCTAAAGGTTTTTCAAGTATTTTCATGGGAGATATTGATTTGTGAATGTAAAAGGAAATAAACTATCAAATGTTGGCAAAGATGCATATTTACCCACAGACACAATTCCAAGCATGTTGTGTTGAAAGATACCAATATTTTATTTTTCTGCATTTGACTATGTTCCTTCCTAACTCAAATGATATAAATGGAAGATGAGCTGGAATTTTGTGGTAACATTATATAACTTCTTTCAATCTTTTTGTTACAGATTTTTGCAGAGTGAAAATGTAAATTATAGTGCTTGTAGGAGGATATGTGAGTTTACAAGAAGTCTCAGGTAATCTTTCCTCTCTAAATTGGGCCCCATAAATGAAATCCAGTACTAACATTATATGTTATCATCATAGAATTACAGAGTCACAGAATCACAGAATTGTAGGGGCTGGAAGGGACCTCTAGAGATCATCTTGTCCAACCCCCCTTCCAAAGCAGGCTTCCTAGACCAGGTTGCACAGGTAGGTGTCATCTGCTGAAATCTTATGCTAAGACTTTTCATGGTAAATAGTAACAATATGAAATCACTCATCTAAGGAAATCTACTGGGAACTTCTTTTGTATTCTATTTTCTCTAGCTTTTGAGTTTATGTAGTGATTTTTGGAGAGTTTTGTTTGCAAGTGACAAAAAATAGAGGTATGCAGGGAAGGTATTTTCACATGAAAGAAGGGGAGAAGGAACTCATATATCTATAGAAGCCTGTGTGAAATTCCCACATAAACAGAGAGTAATATCACGTATTCAGGTAATGGTCATAGGAACACTATGCTTTGGTTGTAAGAATGAGATAATTTGCTTGTAAATTACTTAGCAACGAAAGTTACCACAAAAAACACACTCTGTTAAAAAAATAAATAGATTTTGAAATATCTAAAAAAAAAGTTAGGAGAAGAAATAATTAATATATTATTTCAATGGCATCTGTCTAACATCCTAGTACTTGATGCATCCTACAGTGGAATGATGTCAGGTGAATTGTTAAAATGTGACTATTTTCTTTACCTTTTGTTTCATTTGATTTTTTTAAATGTTTTTCAGTTTGCTATGAAATGTCCACTGAGTAGCTGAACGATATCATTCAAACAAGCAAACAAACAAAACAAAACAAAACAAAACAAAGCAAAGCAAAGCAAAGCGGAACAAAACAAAATAAGAGATGAAAAAGAAGTCCACTTCTCTTCACTCTATGATGTTTATTTTTAAAAAGATGAGGTTAGTTACAATCTAATAATAGTTTGCCACGTTAAACCACAACACTGATATTTACAAATACAACTACTTGCAAAAGATTCAAAAGTACAGATTTTAATTTGGTGTAGACCCATGTAGTGTAGTATAAATGCTCAAGGAAGCCACTCACAGTTTTAAGAAAAAGTAAGAAAAAGTAAGAGCATGCAGTGGTAGCAAATTGTGAAGTTCTGATGCTGTACCAGATTATTCACGATCATATAAGAGAAGACCAACTACAAGGCTAGCATCCAATTGGTTTTTCAATAGTTTAGTAACTAGGACTGGACAGCAACTTCTCTTCAGGAACTGCTTCCATTAAAAGCAGAATGCTGCAGTGGAAGGAATAGCTTTATTTTTATTAGCATATATGTGCATATATTTAAGTTTAGGGACAAAAAGACTGTATATTTCTTTTGTAAGTCTAGGGAATATGTTCATGTTTTAAACTCGTCTTCCTCTATTTTCCATTTCTCTCCTTTTCTCTACTAACCACAAAATTAGAGGATGACTGGAATGGCCCAGGATGCCACTGGCTGCACTTGCTTTGAGGGCACACTGCTGCCAGCAGTACTCCAGGGTCTTTTTCATGGACCAGCTACTCAGTCTCTCAACCCCATGTCCATACCTGCTAAGGATGGAACTTGGCATCTGTCCATGCCAAACTGCTAGTTTTGTAGACTTCTCTGACTTGTTCTTTCTGAGTTGCAGCCCTGCCCTTGAACATATCAGCTGTCTCTCCTGCCTCCCCTTTGGTGTCAACTGCAGCCTTTATAAGTGTGTCCAGTTGCTGACAGAGGTGTTCAGATGGACAGATCTCTTTTTTTATCAGTGAGTTTGCAGAAAAATATAGTAAAATATAAAAGCTCTTTCAAATATAAAAGCAAGGAAAAAAAAAAAAGGGGAGTTTCAACACTCCCAATGGTTAAGGAGTTTTAGATTGTGTTTTTTCTTCCTTGTTTTTTTCATTTGGAATAAAAGGTGAGAAGTAGAACTGATGGTAAAAGGAAAACCTAAAATTAGAAACAAAAAAGAAAATTTTGCCATGGAAAACATAGGTTCCTTTCCAAAATATTTACTCTTTGATAGGATAGGAAAAGAGCTCTGCAAAATGAAAGAATTTTGATATGATTTTTCAAATCAGATTGTTGGTTTTTTTAATCATTTTTCCTAAAATAAGATACGTTGACTTTCTGAAAATGCTTGACTTAAATGAATTCTTGATCATTTTTTATTAGAAAATGTTTGTAGGATTGTTTTTTTACTGACCATGTGATAGATTTATGAAAGTCTTATGCAACCAAACAACAGCATAACTATTACTAACAAACACTGTTAAATATCACCAGCTATCACTGAGATTTATCTTACATTTTCTCCTAATTTCTCAAATTGTAGGCACATTTTCAAATCCGTAGACATTAGAATACATAAAAAGAATCAAAAAGCAATGGATATGTGGCTTGATTTGTGCTTTTTATTTGGACTCACATGTGATGTGTCATGTCTTGCTTGACAAAGAAGAGGATATTTTTCTTCAGCTACTCACTAGACTATTAATACAGAGTTGATTAAACTTGGCAAGTAGCCATCCACATTCAAAATAACTGAGGGCTCAAACTCTTATGCAGTCATGCTGGATCAGTGATTGCGATAAAGACTGTTTAACTAAAGAAACTCTCCTGATATACCTCTCATTGTATGAAGAAATTGTTTTACATACTGTACAAAACAGGGATGCAGTCCTGTTGTCATTGCCAAAGAATTAGTACAGAATAAAATAAATGAGCCAGGCAAGAATGCTACTGAACCTTTTGTAACCAGAGAATGTGCAAGCAATTATTTTATGTCAATGTGACAAGAGAAAATTACATTTATACTGTGCTGCCAATAAATATAATATCATTTTCTTCAGGACTAGTGCCTCAGGGAAGACCTGCGTAACTCAGACTGGAAAAGTTTCCAAGCATTTTAAATAGTCATTACTCTTGATTGTCTGATATATCCTCTGAGAGATACAAACTCTAGAGAATTCTTGAAACTCTCCTCTTTCATGCCTGAGCTTTACTTTGAGCCCCACTATCATAAGCCCACAGCAGTTGGGGACCTCTGAAGAGTACCTGGTCAGGTCTCTCATTAAAAGCAGGGTCTTACATTAAGCCATCTATGGCTCTGTGATGTCAAACATCAAATACTCCCAGTGAAGAAGATTCCTCCATTTCTCTGAGCAACTTATTCAATAATTTAATCATTGTCACCTTGAAGAATTTATTTAATGTATCCAAGCTGGATTTCTCCTGAAGAAACTTGTGCCTATTGCCTCTTGTCCTATTCATCTGTGTATGGGAATTATCTTCTTCGTCCCTGAAGCTACTTTTCAGGTACTAAATAGAATTAGATTAGATCACCCTGAGCACTCACTTCTCTAAGCTGAACAGGCACAGTGCTCTCAGCCTTTCCTCATATATTTCATTCTCCAGCCGCCTTTATGGCTCTCTTGCTGCACCCTGTCAAATTTTTATCTCTCTCAAAATGAGAAAGAAACAGAACTGGACCTTCTGTTTCATGTGTGTCCTAAATAATCACATTTCCTCATCTGCTGGCTATAGGCTAACTGAAACACTCAGCTGAACATGCAGTTTGCTTTAATAGCTGCAAGGTCACAGCTGATTTGTGTGCAGCTTGTGTTCTTCCAGGAGCCCCTCAGGTCTTTTCCAGCAGACCTATTTCCCAAGTACTGACTTGCCAGTACTGTTGCTTGGGATTATGCCTTCCGAGGGATAGGGCTTTATATTATTCTTTTTTAGACATGATACATTTGCATTATTTGCAGATTTTCCTGTCTTCCTGCATGTTGGCTCTTCCTTGACCTGTATCACATTCTTCCCATTTGATGTCTTTACCAAAACATAGAAGTCAAACCACATGCACGACCAGTTATATCTATACAAAAACAAACATACTTGTAATCAGAAAACTATAAGCAGTTAAAATTAAACAACAAATATATGGTAAATTTTAAGAAAAAGTATGGTAGCATCTGAAAATGCCAAAGTATTTTAATTTGAGATCTATGCAATGCATTTTTTGCAACAAAAGATAATAGTAGATTAACAATAAAGAAAACAGAATAGAGTTTACACATAAAATTCCTGTCTTTTATCATAAAAAGCATTGTTATACTAGTTAGCCTACCTCACAAAAATGCTTTATTTGTTGTTGTTTAAAAAATGGATCATTTAATTAATAGGCAGCACCAAAGTTATGGTTTCTTCCAGTTCATGGAATCAGAGAATAATAGAATGATTAACAGAACTCTGAACATTATGTGGTTCAGCCTCTACCAGCGTGCTGCTCTACACTGACTTTTTTCAATAGTTACTTGCACCTAAATCTTCCAATAATTGCAATTCCAAGGCTTTTAAAGGCCAAGATCATTGTTTGACTGTGAAATATGCCACCTAAAAAGTAGTCCAGCATGCATGAACTAGAAGTCTAAAACCAAAGTAATCTGCAATATAAAAATTCATCAAGTTTGGAAGTCACTATCTTCTTGCTTTAATGGCTTTAATGTCTGTCTCAATCTTTTTCTTTTTCCTTAAAAGTAGAAAACTACATGCTTATAAGTAGTTTTTACATGTACACCACCTTCAAATTCAAAAGTCAATTGCTTCTTATGAAACCTTCCAGTATTAACATCTTTCATGTTCTCACACACTCTTCCTTTCACTGCAGCCTTCACTAACTTTCTGTGTGTTTGTCTCGATTTTATTTAATTGAATATTTTCTCAAAATAACTTTAATGCTGATAAAACTACAGTGAGAAATGTTTTAGGAATGACAAGTGCAGGCAAAGCCAAAACGTGATACAAAACATAGAAGTTTTGCTTCTGACTTCTCATCATAATTTTTTGTTCACTTACTTAACTTTAGTAATGGAAGAGAAGCCATCCACAGGCTGAAGAAGTGGGTCTGTGTGAATCTAATGAGGTTCAACAAGGCCAAGTGCAAGGTGTTGGGCTGGAGCAATCCCAGGTATTTATACAGACTGGGGGAAGAACTCCTGGGGAGCATCCCTGCAGAGAAGGACTTGTGGGTCCTGGTGGACAAGGAACTAGACATGAGCCAGCAGAGTGTGCTTGCAATGCATGCTTGCAGACTGAAGGTCTATCTATATCCACGGCTGCACTAAAAAAGGGATGGCCAGCAGGAAGGGAGAGGTGATTGTTCCTCTACTCAGCTCTTGTGAGGCCCCATCTGGAATACTGTGTCCAGGTCTGGAGCCCCCAGCACAAGAAAGATGCAAAGCTCTTGGACTGGGTCTGGAGGAGGGCCACGAAAATGATCAGAGGCCTGGAGCATCTCTCCTATGAAGAGAGGTTGAGGGAACTGGGCTTGTTTAGCTTGGAAAAGGCTCCAGAAAGACCTCACTGTGGCCTTCCAGTACTTGAAGGGAGCATATAAACAGGAAGGAGAACAACTGTTTATACAGGTCGATAGTGATAGGACAAGGGGGAATGGTTTTAAACTAAGACAGGGGAGATTTAGATTAGATGTCATGAGGAAGTTTTTCACTCAGAGGGTGGTGACGCACTGGAACAGGTTGCCCAGATGTCATGGAAGCCCTGTTCCTGGAGGCACTTAAGACAAGGCTGGATGTGGCCCTGGGCTGCCTCCTCTAGTGGTTGGTGACCCTGCTCATGGCAGGGGGTTGAAATTAGATGATCTCTGAGGTCCTTTTCAACCTAGACCATTATATGATTCTATGATTACTAAGTGTCACTCATTTATTGCTTAATCTGTCTCAATTTAATTACTGTCTCACTTCATTGGGCCTTTCAGACAAAGATTTTCACAAGATTTTGCAAACTGCAAGATATAAGTGCCAAGCAATTAATTTAAGAGTAGTATCTATAACAGACAGAGTTTACTTCTAAAAATTGCAGATTTTCATTAGGCTAGACAGGAGTCACTACTGCCATGTTCTTGATTTATCAAGGTAACCAAAATTATAGTAACTTTCTGGTTTATGTAACTCTAAATTTGGTCCATTTTTAGTCAAGTATGTCAGACATTGCAAACTGTTTTGTACGGGCATACAGCTGGTCAAACATCATTTTGAATTTAGTAATTGTACAATAAAACTTAGCATGGAACTGTGAAACAAGCCGAAAAAAAGAAATAAAGAATACTTCGAATTACTCACTTAGGTATTTTTCTTCTCCTTGCCACCAAGATATCAAGTGAAGGGGAGCTCTAAAACCAAGAATACAGTTTAAGGAATATCCTACACTTTTTACTCTCAGGACTTCTTACTGCCACTGCTGCTGTAGTTGTTGATTTTACTGTAATAAATAAAATTATTTCTAGGGAAAAATTTCTCATTCTGATAAAAATTAAGTATACAACTCCAGAATATACTTTATTTACTAATTATCAATTAGTAAAGGATGGTTTTTATTTCTGTAGAGTTTCCCATATTGCATGAATATCATTTTAATCTTTAGAGAGGTACAGAGGCTTACGTTAGCAGGAAATGACAGGCATCCTGGGACTTAGGAAGCAAAGACTGTGCTCAGTCAGTCTAAAAACATTCTTCACAGAAAATTCCCCAGACACTGAAGGCAAACCCTTGCCTAGGGAGGACAAGAAGTGCAACAACAGCACACTTTGTGACGAGAAAAGATAAAATGTTGTTCAAGCATAATTTCCTTTCCAGTGCTTGGACCATCAGAAATTAAATTTAAACTGACTTTCTTTGAAATGAAATGGTGGGGAAATTGCAATGCTCAAAATGATCAACAATTCAATAAATGAGCCCTGTTGAAAGGTTTCTTTTTTAAAGAAATATCCACCTGCAGCTAATCAGTGGTGATAATACACCATACTGCATGTTGTGGTCCCATAAAGGGACTACCCACAAGAATGCATCACAGAGAGGGTCATCTCCCCAGTGGCATACAAACTGACATGGCAGGGGAACACTGAACCATCCCTACCTGCTGAAAAACAAAGCAATGATTTGAACAAACAAGAAAGAAACATAGGCACAGAAATGGAATTAAAAGTAGATTTTTTCAATATTTCAACTTTAATAATTATTAGAGGAAATGAAAGAAGTTATCTATCCTGCCAAGACTTCTCTATCACGTCATGGTACTCAAAACACCCAGTAAAAATCTGGAGAAAAAAATATTAATAATTTGTGGAACGTGAATGCTTTGTATAACCCAGGTATTAGCAGTTCATAGAGATTTGTTGATGCTATAAATAATGCGACAATGTGGGAGATATCAGAGGGTTGTCAGTCTGTGTGTTGCAGGTGTGTCATTTATCTGTCAGACAGAATAATGCAACATTGTTCAGTATGAACACCTTGGAGTAATGACTCAGATTAATCTAGGAGTTTCTGTTCCTGTGTTTTTCCTTTCATGGGAAAAGAAAATGCATGAAAGCAAAGCAAGAAGACTAACATGCATATCTAAACATAAACCCAAGGAGTTGACAGAGTAAGACAGAAAACTTTTGCCAAGAGAGAAGTCTACACAGGTTCCTGCTTATTAACAGTGACAGTATTTACACCTTTGGGCATGAATGTTTCTTTAAGTTGTTGATTCTCGGGGCATACCTCTACCCCCGTGGCAGGGAGCAAGCCTAGCACTTTACCTTCTCTGTTTGCATACTATTTTCCACATAAGGAAACTCCACCCTTCCCCTGGGAATGCAGCAGCCAAGAGTTGCTATCAACAGTGTAGTGTGAAGCCCAGGATGCGCTGTGGAACACAGTAACAGACACCTGAGAAAGCAGCTACCATTGAAGGAAGATGCTGCAGCACTAAGGCAGGTGATGGGTAGATCAGGAGCGTGCTGAATGCTGAGGGACTGACCATCCCCATAGTTTAATTACTAACACATTTATTAAGCACAAGCATGTTTAAAGTAAGCTCTCTCTCCGCTGGATAGTGCCTGGCTATGATTCACAGAAGAGTGTGCTCCAGTAGGAGTCAAGGAGTGGGATACCAGTTCTTACTAGCTACGTTGTACAAGCATACACCAGGTTCGGTTCCTTTTGAAGTTTGCAGTCCTCTAAAAGTTCTCTGGCACCCTGGCACACTTTGCATTTCCTCCTATCATGCCTTTTGTGTCATTCAACAAGACATCACTCTGCTGACCTGAAACACAGTTGTACATAGTTTTGGACTGGAAAAAACTACTCACAGGAATTGCTTATACCTTAGGGCCCTGCTGCAGGATCTGTGTCCCCAAATTAGAGCTGAATGTTAAATATTGTGGATGTGCACCAGCTTCTGTCATTTGGGCTCAGAAACAAATGATTCACTTGTTTAGTAGTACTAATCCAGCCATTGATTCAGAGATAAAGTTTCTTATATTCCCTTGCAGCCTGTCTGTAAAGGTAAAGATGGGAAAGTCATGAACCTTTTCCTGAACTATAAGTCCAGCATATCTTTATGGCTGGAATTGCTGAAAAGAATTTACATAAACATCATTAGCTACACTTAGCTGGGAGAAGTGAGTCAGCATGCTCCAAAGAGGCCTTAGGAATCAGCTCTAGAGTCTCATTTTCATAAAGGTTTGGAAAAACAAAGCTAATGCCGGGGAACTGTGCCAGGGGAACTACTTACTGTTCTAGGCATGCATACAAAGATCCAGTGTTGAGGATCCAGTATGTCAGTCTGATGAAGATCCAACAGCTTTTACAAGGATTGCAAATTTTCAGTTCAATTCCTACTCCTGAATAACTTGGGATAGTCTTTGTGAAGAGTAGGGAGAATGCATAAATAAATAAATACATAAAGTAAAGCACTGAAAGTCTTCAGTCCTTAGAGAATTCTTTCCTGAGTCTGGAATCTCATATTTGGCCCAGCTCTCTGATATATCAGCAATGTAATTCATAATATTTTCAAATGAAGGGCAGTAACACTGTTGTACAACATGAGAAATTCAGCAAGGCAGACATACAAGGGTAAGGTGGCTCTTCATTCCAGCACACTTAGCAGTAGTAGGGAAAGGTGTAGAAGTTCTACTTCCTGTCACTGTCCAATATTCAAGACTGATCTTCAGTGTTTTCTAAGCAGTGGCACAGGAAGAGAGGTTAAGGTCTGATAAACCATTTATTACTCAAAATTCTCAAGATCCTTTCCCTTACTGGTGTTTATCTCCAGAAAAGATGGGAACTGCTCTGCTGTGGTTTAATCCCATTTCCAGGAAAGCAGGACCTACTACACATAGTTTCTTGGGAAGACCAATGCTGACATTTTGAGGCATTTGTCCCCCCAAGCCATCTTCTTTTGTCTAGTTTTATTGCTAAGCATTACACTGTATGGAACAGGACATCCTTTCAGCCAGTTGGGTTCAGATGGTCTGATTCTGTCCCCTCACAGCTCCCTGTACACCTCCAACTCCTCCCTGGCTGAGCAGTATGAGAAGCAGAAAAATCCTTGGATTTGTGTAAGCACTTCTCAGTGACAACTAAACATCCATGTCTTGTTAACAATATTTCATCAAAAATACAAAACACAGTAACATCATTCTAGATACAACAAAGAAAATTATCTTCATTTCGGGCAAAACCAAGACAGAAATTATGTCCTCTTTCATGTTAAGACAGAAACCTGGGAAAACAAACTGAATAATTTACTTGAAAATGTACACTTTTTAACTTCAGAAAAGGAACATACTCAGAACATTTAGACCTTCTTTGATTTATAACACTTTGAATAATTTTAAAATATAAAAAGCATTGCAGAATCCTGAAATTATACCTATGACATTGTATTCTATCATTCATTTCCCAATACAGAGAAAAGTCAATCATTTCATGTTCTGCATTCAATATTCAGATATTGTATAGTTCTTCTATATTCAGCTCTGAAGAGGAAGGGAATGGCCTTTAGGGACAGCAGCAGTCTGTGTTATGCAGTAATCAAATCCTGGTCTGTGTCTCCTTTGTTGTATTGGAAAAGTGCCATCACAAGAAAAGATGAGGACAAGGGGAAAAAGTCATGCAGGATGCCACAAAGATGTATTTCCCTTTCAATGAAGAAGCTCAGATTGCCTCTGTGACTATGGCTGTTGCATAAATACACAAAGGACATTTTAGAATCATTTTAATAATAAAACACATGTCAGAACCATACTGAAAACTATATTTTAGCTTAGTGAACTTATTTTTCATGCATTATACAATGCCAATTACCACATAAATCTCTATGAAATAAAATGATGTATAATTTAGGAGTTCTGTGTTTCACAAAGTAAATATCAGAAGCACTGGAAGTTTATCAAGTTCATAAATTAAGTTATGACCTTTAAAATTCACACATACAGAAGAAGCTGAAGGACAAGAGAGGAGATTATTTAAAGTCAGCTTTGATCTACGTGTCAAAGATTGTCTTAAACTCCAAGGCAGTCTCCAACTTCAAAAATATTTCTTGGGTCTAAGACTCACTTGAACATCTGAGAATTATGTGGACTGAAACACACTAAAATTTTGAGACTCTTTCTAGGTACAAAGTTCCTGTATATCTAGTAAGGTGTAATGTAGTTTGTGTCTTTTAGGGAAAGAGTATTTATAGTGTGCTTGACTTTTCTCTTCAAACAACCTACATTACCACTGTCCCAGTCATGCATACTATCTATAACTGTTTGTTTTGCCACTACTTAAGACTGCACCAGCAACTTCTTATGGTAGAGGAGCAAGTATATGTTGGAGGAGCTAGTCCACTATCCCACTGGGCAGTATGGGCCTGGCTGAACCTGTCCTAGCAACAACTCACATACTCAAGTTTCTCTAAAGACACTTCAGCAGACACTTTGTCCCTACATACGAAACAGTTCTGAGTATTTTCAGTCTATACCATTGCCTGAGTCTCACTACAAGGACAAACAGGACAGACAATGCTTGAGAAGTGTTAAGATGCCAGGAAGAGATCATCTTTCAGATATACCTAGCAGTATGCACCTGCTTAATGCCTACTTCTAGGAAAGAAAACTATTTCTCCACAACTCACAGGAAGAGAAGAAGAATCAGCCATGTATGTCCAACAAGACAAAAGCAGAGAATATGTCAAAACCCAAATTCTCCATAGCCTAACTATCTAAACTTGACATTAAATCAAACCATTAATGTGATATGAGATGTGTAAATTGTCACAAACAAAATAGGATTGAAAGAAAAAGACAATAAATGTTGAAGAATAATCATGCATAACTGCATTTGCAGAGATTAGATATCTAATTTTAATAATTAATTTCTCAGTTAAGTCAAGAATTAAGTATCTTTACCCAAGCAAATCTTGGTACCATGTCTAGCATTCCCTATTCTTGACCTTCAGCATTCTTCAATGTCTACTATGAACCAGTCCATTAGCCTGAGGCAGTTTCTATCAAAAAAAATTCTTTACTATACTGCCATTGCATCAGTACTATACAATGATGAATAGTAATGTCACAGATGAAGAAGTATGAAATTATTTAAGACAATAATCTTTTAAAATGACAAAAAATTACTAATGAAAACAAAATCCATAACTGTAACCAAGAGGAAAAACTTATCTCCAAGGAATCTGTTTTGGTAAGTAACAATGCCTGTTACTTCACCTTCTGGCTGCACAGTCTGTGTTTAGAAAAAGTAAATTCCTTGTTGCCATTTTTTTTCTGTGAATAAAGTGAAGCAAAAGAAAACTTGAGCTACTTATTTCTGTATTAATAGCCAAGCTCAAAACAGAGCAGAACTTTGAGAGCAGAATACTCTGGCAGTACCTGCTTCATACCTCCTCAGTGGTTAAATCATACTTTAAGTCTTCACTTTTGAAATTTTTATTGAATCATGCATCTGTCAACCTACAGTTTCAGAGAATAAGATAAACATAACTCCTTGGTTGTTACTTTCCTTGTTCTGCACTGAAACATTTAAAAATGTCTCCATTCTGCTTTCTCTCTGTAAACAGTTATGTTATGAAATGACAAAGTACAAGAGGATAGATAGCCTAGCTTTGATTTGTCCTTGAAATCATGCTGCTTTGAAGACAGAGGATTCTGGGTGTTTCCTTTCCTCTTTAACAGTAAGAGTAGAAAGTGGCATCATAAGCTGTCAGAATAACTCCAACAGGATGTGCCTTTTTGCAGACAGATTTCTTTCATTACTGTTTTTGTTGGACTTAGAGGACTCCTACAATCCATCAGCTAAGAACTGTCTTGGGTAAGTGTGCCAAGTGTCACCACAGGAACCACACTAGTAAGCTGTTTCTAATCTGGCTAAATAAATGTCTGCTAGGTGGCTTGATTGCTTAATCAAGAGATTATGACATTTGAGGATTTTTTCTGTTTTCTTTTCCTTTTCTGAAACACTGTATAAAAATGAATGGCAAGAATTCATCCTGTTTGAAAAATCAAAGTAACTTAAAATGGCAATTTGTAATCACAAATTGAAAAAGTCTGTTGCTACAGATTAAATGCCTCTAAATCAATTGAAGTTGAATAAGAAGCAATATCTGTTTCTGATCCTGCCCCATAGGACAAAATGTTGAATAAAAAACATTTAATTATGGCTAATCTCTTGAAGACAGGATTGTTTCCATTAGGTGGCCAACTCTACTGACTCCTGCTCATTATGGAATATTATTTGAAATCAGTTATGTCTTAGAACTGTTTCATCATTTGATTTTAATCAGTCCACTCCTGTGCAGATCTTCCACCTCTTAATGTCATTTTATCTTGTGATCAGTATACAAGACTTTCTTTATTGATACGTGCTTTAAACTGTGTCTGTTTGTTAATTTATTGTAAAATTATAGAGCATCCTTGTTAAATAAGTACAGAGTCTACACGTAAAGTATAGAAATGGAAGTATATTGCAGAAATGTGTGTGCGTGACTGTAGACAGGTTGAGAGGGAGAGAGTGAGAGCAATGTAGTCAACCTTTGTGGTTCAAATGAGGACACAATGCAATGTTTACCATAGTGTTTTATGTTTTAGATAGAGATACTACTACCTGTACTTTAGATCTGGTCCCCAAAAAAATGATATGTCTTATTTCTAATTTCAGATAGCATCGGTTATTATTTTTAAATTGCAACCAGAATATTAACATATCATATAACAGGACCAAGATTCCTGAGTCTATAAGGTTCCCGGGAAATAGAATATTTCATTGGGGAGTTATTAATTGTTACATCTTTAATCACAGATAGTTTCAGTAATTTTACTGGAATTTCTGAGCTACACTTATAATTTCAACACTCCAATGGAGCATGTAGGTCAGCATTACCAGACTTATTCTTGAAAGTGCTGTATGCAGTAACTTACCTTTCATTGCATTATTCTATTTATAAAAACTACCAAAAATATTTAAAAATATAAGTGCAACATGTCAATTTAAGATACAAGATATTAACTAACTGCTAAAGTGCAGACAGACTAGACAATATATCTTGTCGCTGAGAACTGGTTCAGATGTTTTAACTGTAGTGCTTAAAATTCACTCAGATGCAATTCACTTTTTTTTTCATATAATAAACAGACCATTACTCTGCAAATAATATGTCAGATTTAATACCATATTGAATAGGTACTCCACTTGAGACTGTTTGGTTGTAGCCTAACTAAATATTCATCCAAAAAATCTATCTATATATCAATCTATATATTATTCATACAGTTTCTTCCTCAAAACATATGACAGTTTAACCTTTGCCTAATTCTTACAGCATATTGAAGTACAATGATGAATCGGTGCCTTAATCAGAATAATTACACTGATGGTATTTGAGTTCAGCTGGAAGCCTGAAGGCAAAAGTAAAAAAAGAAGTAAAAATACTTAAGCAATTAAAATAAAGCTAATGAGTGATGTATTCTCAGTCAACTATGCTGGGTATTTTATTAAATTCCTATGCTCCTTTTTGGATGCATTATGTTGTCTGAACACTACACCTTTCGTCCTATCTAGTCTTCCAGGATTTGTAATTCGACACTTGAAGAAGAAAAATAAAAAAACCTGGGTAATGGTTAAAGACAGAAGAAGGTCAGCTGGTTCAGTTTTTCCTCAATGTCACCCTTGAAGTAACTGAGCAGGATGTTTACTGTTAGTTACCCAAACTCTGTGGACTCCAAGATACAGAGGATATTTCCTGTCTCTATCTGATAGCTCATTTAAGATTCAGAGAGAAAACACATTCAGAGAGAGTCGCATAGCCTCTTAAGAATGATCTTGGTAGCTGCATCTAATGCAGAATAATTGAATTTAACTATTACACTTAGATTAACTGGAATCTTTCAAGTTTTTTAATTCACACTGGATTACTCAGGTCCTTCTGGCAGTGAGGCTGAGCATGAAACCATGATACAAACATACACACCACGGAACTCTTTTGTTCGGAATATGCAGCATGCCTAGTAGCTGGTCCAAGTCCAGGTGTCTCCAGATGCTGGCCCACCACAGCTGGCTCCTACACCTCACTCCAGGGGTGGAAACCAACATTCTCTCCCATCTTGTCTCTAGGCTGGCTCCATGTTCACCAGTGTTCGTGTATACACAGACCTGTAACGCAATCCACATGCGCTGAAGACAGAAAAGGGATTTAATGAGAGGATGGGACAAATTATGAAGTACACGCATCAGTCAGACAAGCACACTCACTGATATCCTGTCTGTGCATCACCACCTGTCTTAACTGCCTTTCAGTTTCTCATATTTATTTTTCTCTTATATTCACCATGACCCTGTCCTCAATAATTCCGTTTAAGCAATCCATAATAAATTGTGCATAATCCCAAAACACTCTTCAATCCAGACTTCTATAAATTTTATTTCTCCTTTGGGCAATAACCAGCTAGTTTACATGGTTACTGATTCATATTGGTGGGTTTCACAATAGGGTCAATGGCCTGACCCCTCTTCTCTGATAGCTTTAGGATCAGTTGACTCAGTGTCTGCAGTTTTCACTGATCAGATTTTCACTGATGAGTTTACTAGAGCTCCTCTGCCTACCCATTTACCTGATCCTTCAAGGCCTCTGTCTGATTTGCATGACTTGCTTCACTAGATGGCAATTGTGGTCTTTGCCTTCATGGCTTCCTTTACCTTTACTTTACCTGTGCAGTTAATGGTAGAAGCAGTTTTGTATCACAGATGCAAACATTTACACTTCCTAATTTCACTTAGGCATTTTAGTCAAAACTAATTTCTTTGATGCTTCGTTTATGTGATACTCATGCTCAGCCCTCTGTAGTGGAGGAGTATTTTGCTCTCCACCGAATATATGAAGGATTTAAAGAACCTATGTTAGGCAACAGAGACAATAATGCAAATATACTTACTCCTACTCTACACTGGCAAACTACTGTTGTAGAATTTTTCACTAAAAATATAATATTAAAGAAACTATTAATGTCATAGGCAAATAGTAATACACTAATAGTACCATGGTAAATTAGTAGTCATTAGTCTTGCATGTAGTCTGACATTTTTTTGTCCTGTTTGATATCAGTTAAATCTCCCAACCACTTACGATCTGGTTATACACTTTGTGAACACTCCTTCTGAACTTTGAAAAGAATTTAGGTTAGAGATTAATGTGCACTTTGAAGAAAAGTTAGGTTAATCCCTGTGGTACTCTCTGTTGATAAATTAAGGAAGCCAAGGAAAACTAATAAATTTTGCTCCAATTTTAAAAAAAAAAAAAAGCATATTTTTAAGCCAGCAGTCAGCTACTGAAGCTGCAACTATAGAAAATGAATCAATGCAATTCTCACTGACCTAGAGTCTGAAGATAAATGTATTAGGAAAGAATTGCTATTACAGACAACTAGAGGGAAAAAAAAAAACCATCACGGTGTGAATTATTAATATGCATTTTTTTCATGTGTATGTGTGTGTTTGATGATCTTCAGTAGAGGTTAAAAAACATACCTTATTTTCACTTATCAAATAGTAGCAGAATCACATTGTTACCTGTAAAAGAACCATCTGCACCAGTCTCTAAGGGCAGTAGTTGAAAATGCATGTTTTGTGATAGAAAAGTAAAAGGACCTTTTTACTAGGTAAGATAAAACAAGGCTAGGCCTTTTTAAGCCTCCGTTTTTAATTCTACAGAGAATTCTATAGAGAAGCTCTTTCTCAATCCAACCTGAAAGTCACAGACTATAACACTAACAGCATTTTCTATTGCTCTGATGGCTCTTATTGAGTACTATTTTCTCCTGTATATATTCTCCTTGCTGATGTAACAGGAAGTCATTTGAGAAATTAAGGTAACAGAATCTTTGGCAGCTTTGGTAATATACAGAGCAGCTGAAAGCTGCTAAAGAATCAGCAGTAACATCATTAAATGCCAGAAATGAGGAACAGTTGACAGTGCAGTGTCAAGCTATCTGATAAATCTTCTGTCATTAATGTTCCTTTGAAGTTGATAGTATTAAAGTACCATGATTACCTTTGCAAACTTACAGTGTTCACTCATTCAAGGGCTGGGTTTTCACCTGCTTTAAAATTCAGCTTCATTAATAACACTGGAAGCAACTGACTTATTCCTGCCAAGACCTATTTTACATTGTTTCGGTATATCTCAGAATCAAATTCTTACTTGCACTAGAATGTTAGCAGAAAATAAAAATGATATTATGAATATTAACTGATAATTTATCCCTTTTCTCAAGTAATGTGTGTGATAGTGCCTGTGTAATGTTCGGCCTTAGTTTGTTTTGATCGTTAATCTAACAAGTTATAAGAGCAAAAAAAATTTCTTTGTTTTTGGGTATTTATGTTGCTTAGTTGAAAAAAACAATATTTTATATTAAAAGTAAATAATACTGGTTTATTCAATCAGAGCTTTACAGAAGTGAGTGATTCCTCTTAATTTCCTATGAACCATAACCTCATATATCCCAGTTTCCATATCTAGAAACACAACAAGAAGCAGGGCTTAGACGTTCACTATAACAATATGTACAGGATCTTCACAGATCATTTTTCAGTTGAAAGCTTCAAAGACTTCAGTTACTGTTAAAGTAATAGTTAAATTCAACCATTTTACATTAGAAGCAGCTGCCAATTCTACTCTTAAGAGGCTATATATCTTCCAAATACAAGCTGCTAAAAGGAAATTTTTGTCTTTACTGTTGCATTCTTTTGAGAATCTTAAATAAACCAACAGGAACGACAAAGGATTTTTCCTTTTTTCCTTTTTCCCTCTATTTTTTTTCACTTTTCTCTTTTCTATTTCCTCTTTTGTAATGCAATTAAAGGTATGTCCAAACATCAAATTGGTTTGAATTATTCAGGTGTCATGTATGCATGCAAGTACTTACAAGTATAAAAAACATGTACCTACACAAATATCAGCTAGTTGATTTCCTGCTTTCTGCTATTAAATAAAAGTATTAATTTGTTTCCCTGGAATCTATTACTAAATTTTGTTTTCAAAGACAAGATAATTCAGCTGAAAAATTATGTAGAGATTAAATTTTTGAAACTCTGGGACATAAGGTATTCTCCTCCTCTTGAAATCCTGGTTTAATTACATTATGCTATGTATGCTGACAACAGTTAAAGCATCTCTTCAATAAACAGTTTTAAGCTGTACAAAGCAAAATGGCTAGCAATGAATTGTTCAGTAGTACCATAGTTTTTTGCACAGTGGTCTGCAATTGCTCCTGCCTGCTCAATAGGGAAACACACATGAATAATTAAGCAAAAATTAAAAGATGGTATAACTCTCCTGTATCATAGATGAACATATTAAAGCTTTTTTTTGGCCTGGAATAAAGACTGCCTACAGCAACAAATATTTTAGAAATTTCAGTATGTACTCTTATGATTCTTTGATTCAACCAGTATAGAATTTTGGTAGTAGTTTTAACAAAAAGATTAACTTTATCTGTAACTCAGGCAACTAGACTTATTCACACAGTCTTATTTTGATTTTTTTATCAGGTGATCTCAGTGTGCATTGCAAAAATAATGAAGCGATTCACAATGGCAAAAACTAATACAGAAAAGTAAACGTCAATATTTTTTTTTCTTTTATTTTTAGACAGATTTGTAAGACATCAGGACTAGAGCATGGTAAGTCTAGTTAATAACATCTCTTCAGTAACAGTCAACTAGAGTTCTTGTTGAGTGCAGACAGCAAGAAGTCGTCTTTCCTTTAAATGATGAATTGGCTTAACCCAGGATCCACTGAGGCAGACGGGAACAGCCCATATTAAAAAATTAATCACCCAGAAGGCAAAATACGTTTGATCCAAACTGTTCCTTTTTACTTGCAAAAGGACCGATTTGGCTAGATAATGCCAGTAGAAATTAATTGCTTTGTTGATAGCAGCCATCAAAACATTGTGTATCTTAAATTTAGGCCTAGTTTACAGACACTTTGCACCTGGAGAACAGAAACAGACTGTGTGTGACACCAGCAGGCCTCAAGTATGACACATGATGAATTCTATCATGGAGCAGGAAGAGACTTGAGGAATCTTCTTGACATGTTCGTGTTTTCTGCAGAATTTCCAGACACCTCAATTTCTGCTTCTGCATAAGCCCAGAATCGTGATTCAGTTTTCACAAATGCTGATATGTCTAGCTCATTCCCAATTCATTTTGGGTTTGCTAAACTAGTTTTCTCTCTGCAGTCCCAAAACCAAAAAAGCAGGAAGTGTGTCTTTTACATACTAGTTTAACTTAATTTAATCACCTATCTAATCGATAACAGCTATGGCTTACCTGAATTTTATCAGATGAAAGTGGAAAAAGACCCAAGATGAGTGCTCTAAATATGATAAATAAAGTATTGATGATGTCTCCTGGTTGCTTTGAAGTAAATACATATAGATAAAAAGTTCACTGAAACTCAGGAATTTTTACATTTTTTTATATCTATTGGAGAAAGGAAATATTTTATTTTGTATATTAATGGCAGAACTACTAGTGGTGTGTGGTATGAGAGAGGAATGGAGGATACATAGAAACCTTTTCCTTTAATTTAATATATACACTTTTTTCCAACTTGAGTAAACCTTTTAATCTTCAGTCAAACTCATTTTTTGCTGACCGATGTACCTAATCTTTCCCCAGTTCACAACAAATTAAATCAGGTGATAAAAAACTATATACATTATACATTGAGTGGCAAGAGTAAAGATTAGACTAAAAGGAGATTTAATCACATAATTTTTGAAGACGTATTTCCTTTGATGGGAAGGAGGGATGATCTTGTGGGAGGGATGATCCCTATTTTTTTATTTATTTTTTTAAGGCTTCTTTAAATTCTTTTTCTACATCTTTAATATAAAGCATTTAAAATCATAAGTAGTCTAAGAATCTTTTTTTCTTCATCTTTTGGACTTCTGAACCATTAATATTTGCTCAGTAACAGAGACTTAGCATGACTTACCGTCACTGATTTTCTTAAAGCAGTAGATAATACATATATAGGTGTGCATTTGGCTTTGTCTAATAGGCTGGTTTTCTTTGTTTTGTTTTGTTTTGCTTTCAGAAAGGTGTGTGGAACGCTTCCTTTACTGATGGAGATAGAGAAAAATAAGTAAATGCGTTCTACTGCGATGCTGAAGTGAAATTCTTCTTTGATATAGGATATAAGAGAGCACTGCTCTTGTGATAAAAGCTGGCAGCTGAGCTTTCATTACCTAATCATCAAAAATGACATATGGACAGAGGCAAAGACAGAAATATAAATGAAGAAGAGATAAAAATTGAGGTAAACCTATGACAAAGAGGTGACAAATGCTGACGACAAAAGGAGTAAATTTTCCTGCCAAGGGATATAACCCTGAAGTGTTGCTGGAGAGTTCAGGTCTCTAAGGCCTACAGATAAATTATTTTCTGTATGAGAGTAATCATAAATCTAACGGTGTCAAATAGATAAGGATGTGTCTCTGAGCTCCTTTGTTAATGTGATAGAGGTCTGCAGTGCCCAAGGCTAACTTTCAGGACAATGCTTCCCTAGGCTAAGGTGAAATAAGCATCATGGGCACAAAACGTCTCCTGAAATAAAGTGGAAGCTTTTCACATTTATGAGAGTTAGGCTGGGTCTGATATATACTGCTTTGATTCAGTACGCTAAATACACTCAGTATTGCCCTTTTTGTACAAGGTACTCTCTACATAAGCTTTTAATTTATAAGATTCAAAAAGAAATCATGAGGAAAGGTTCTCTGACCTTGTTGTTACATCCGACTTCATGGGCTCCAGATAAGAACAAAAGCTTAAAGTAATTCAGGCAAAAAGCTCTGAAATTTCTTTGCATTTGTATCCATGAAATATTGGAGAAAACTATTTTACAGTAAGGAAATCTGTACAATCAACAATTGAACCATAGCACATCATAAACTGAATCACACAAAAAGAATAGCATGTTTTGAGAAATGCTGGTGACACTGGGGAGTAAAGGGAATGATTTTGGATGTACAAGTCAGCTTTTTAAGATGTAACTTTAAGAAACAGCCCACCCAGTAACTCTATTTATTTCTACATTTTTTTTTAAACAGAGTAATGCTAGTATGTAATGAGGGGAACAGACTCACATACTTGCCAAAACACTGCATAAATTGTTAATATCTGAGAAGGAAAGTAGTGCATGAAAACCTTGCAAGTTTCACCTTTATTTACACTAATGAGCATTTTACCTACAAAATAAATAAATAAATAAATAAAATAATCTCTTAACACACATCCAAATGAACACTGCAGAGAGTAGATTGAAAGTTTTGGGTTCAATGTTTATTTTAAGGACTAGCAAAAAACTTTTTTTTTTTTGTTACACTTATTGGTATTCTCTTCTTCACATTCAGTGAAACAGTTCATTATTCATGTGGAATTAGGCAGTGTTCTACCTACATAGATGTTATTGTTTTAAACAGACTTGGTGAAAACAGTGGCTTAAATCTTAACTGTATCAATCAAAAAGCTGAAAGATAGTTTATCATTGTCTGTAACAGGTACGCTACCAACCTATTTCCTTCTTGTTGAACTTCACTTGAGAATTAACTGTAATATGGAAAAAAGATCCTTTCTTAATTTCTATGTCGAACTAATTGTTTTACAGTTTAGTGTTTCAATGACCAGGAACATAGCCAAATTCTTTTCAGAAACTACTTGCTTAAAAATAGATACTGTAAGGACTTCAAAAGTTAGTTTTATGATCTATTAACTAAAATGAGTTTTTAATTATAATTGGGAAAGATATTTTTAATATTCTAATGAAAATTCTGCCTTAAAATCTTGGGATGGAAAAAAAAGCTGTTAAAATACTGTTTCAGAAACGCTAACAGCTAAATGCAGATCCTAAATTGCAAATGATTGCTTTCTAAAAAGAACTACAGACCACTTGATGCATGTTTGGGAACAGAGGAAGAGGTGTTCTTAAAATAAAAATGTGGCAGTTTCTCTAACTTACTCAACTATGGTCTAGACTTCAGTGATCATTCATATTAACCCAAAATCTACTTATTATCATCAGAAATGCAGGAAGAAAAGTCTGTAACTCCAATATGGTGTTGGAAAGTGGTATTCCTTTATTCCTTATGATGTGCACTGGGCAACTTGACAAGCTTGACAAGAAAGAACAGCCTCTCAAAGTTCAGGTTCTACATTTATACAGTTAAGACATACATAGTACACTGGCATACATATTCATTCTTTCTCAAGGACTCATAGATATGTGCATGTGTCCATTTGGACATGCTCAGTGATGTTAAGGTGGTCGACTGCCCACCTACTTCTTCCCCTTTTTTCACCATCAGTTTAATCACTGAAGCCACCGACTCATTCACTATTCCTCAGTTCAGAAAATTTCCATTGCTTATTAGACCACAGTGAGCCACTTTTTAAAAAACAATGTATGTGGATGTCATGGTTTTATGATTTTTGTTATTGGTATTCCACATCATAACTTCGAGTAGTGCAGTGGGAGTTAAAGAGTTAATGCTTCAGCTCTGTGGATCATCGATAGCTGTGGGTATACCTGTCTCAGAAGAGAAGAAGACCTACATACCCCAATGGACTTTGTGTTGCTTTGCATTTTTAATGTTTTCCGCTCAGAGGGAAAGATACAAACTCTTTGCGTGTCATGAGACACAGGCTCTTTCCTTTGGGATTGACTCAGCAGTGGGTGCTCGCTGCTGTCTCACCTTCAGCATTTAGCGTAAGGCCCTTGGTTTATCAGACTCTCTCTTGCTCATTTTATTTGATTTATTAGCTTCAATTCCAATTATATTGTATTATATTGTTTTATTTTGCATTCTGATATCTTATTTAGTAAATTAGCTTTCCTCCTCAGATTATTGCCACTGTTTTCTTTTTAGGCCCATCTCCTTTCTCCCCTTTTTCCTTTCCCCCTCCCCCTCCCCCTGGGCATGGGTCTGTGGGTACGCTGTCCCAGTCATCACAGAACCAGGCCAAAACAGCCTGTAAACCGTTGACAGTGGAATTTGAGGAAAATGTCCTTGCACATTTTGAGACAAAATATAAAAGTATTCTATCGTGACTCCAGTACGTCTTGTGAGGCAAAATCATTGAGGCAGAGGATAATAGTATTCTATTATGTCCCTAGTGCAAAATTATTGAGAAAAAATAAGACTGTTCACCCACTAAATCTAAAATGGAAAGTTTTAGAACTATCACTATGGATTCATTTTGCTAAACTAATATATTGGTTCCTAAACTATATGTACTAATACCTATTGCTAAGTCAGCCAACCTATGTCAATACCTCCTTTTCTTTTTGAGGATTACAATGTTTATATCCTAATCCACATCACCCTTGACCTTTCATATTTAGAGATACATTTCCAAAAATTGAATCATGCAACAACCAAGGATACATATAGCAAGGATACATATAGCAATTATATACGCTATCCCCACCAATAACTTCCTTAACCAATCCTATTTGTGAAGCCAGGAAGTCATTTTGGTTTCAGCTTACATCACCCTGGCTTATTTTATGCTGTCTTTCAGTTTGGTGCCATATCTCATATATGTCTGTTTTGATTCTATCACTTTGACAACAACTAGCACTTACTACTGCTCAAATTCCTCCTTGTGAAGCTAACTTATCTAAAGCCATTCAGTTTTGCAACACCACCCTGGCAAAGATTTGTTCTTCTTCTTTAAGGACAATAATAGTATCTAATGTTTTGTTTTCAAAATGTTTCATAACTGTTGATATGTTTACTATAGACTTTTCCAATTCTGCAACTCCTAAATAGGCAATTAAGCACCTGACAAATGAGTGAAATCTACTACATCTTTCTATTAGTGAACTGGGTACTTCTGACTTTTGAGAGTACTTGAGCCTGTGTTATCCCAGTTACCTTATCTGTTATTATCACCCTTGGCATTACTATTCCTAGGATACAGGTTCCAGTCCACCCTGGGGGTAAAATCGACCAAGTCTGATTCTCTGTATAGCCAGTCCCATCCTTTCCCTTTAGCTGACACCCAATATTAATCCCTGTTTTTTTCCAAAATATGAATTTGTCATTTGTACTTTCCATTTACAGTGCAGGTATTTTCCTACTAGAACTTTCCCTAGTTGACTAGTCCCTACTTCCATCAGACAAATAGATACACCCACTAGTCAAGTTGGAATGGAACTACTGTGACTTCAAGATGTGTTGGTGCTGCCTGAGCCCTGAACCTGGGGATAGAAGATAGGACTTTTCCCTAAAGAGAATACATATTCTTAGTTTTACTTCACCTAGATGGTTTACATTGATACTACCTGCCAATACCTGAATGGTCATCCATACATAATGCAATAAGGACTAATTTTTGCATGTAGTTTTACCATAACATTAAGGTGAGAGACAGGGCCTCAGGCCATTTCAAGTCTGTTTTTTTTTTCTTTAACAGATTCTACTAATTTGTTGTTTGTTTTAAAGTTTGACTCATTTTTTTATCTTCGCACTAGACTGAGGCCTATACAGAGTATGTAAATCTCATGCTATTCCAATGGTTTTTTCTAGGTTTTGAACAATTTCAGCTAAAAAATACGATAACCCTATTGGTACTCCAAATCTAGGGGTACCAGTCTTTTAGCATAACCTTTACTACTTCCCTGGCTTCATTGGTGTGACAGGGATAAGCCCCTCTGACCATTCTGAAATAGTATCAGCCAATACCAATAAATGCCTACAGACAGTATGTTGTGGGAGCTCAGAGAAGTCTACCTGCCAATAGTGTCCTGTGGTGTCCCCTTTCCTTGAAACTCCAGAAGGTGGTCTTTTTTGATTCTGTGGATTATATTTTAGGCATACTTCACACTTGTTTGCCATGCTTTTCACAATTCCTCCCATTTGCACACTTAAAATTTGAGTCTTTAGATTACTGATGATGGCATCTGATCCAGAGTATAGTTCAATGATTACTATTTTCCTCATTACTGGTTGGGGAAATATTAGTCGGTTGTTTGGAGTTGCTGATTGTTGGATTTTCTCAGCATTTTTGTCTGGTACTTTGGAGGCTCATTAATTAATTCTTGATATCTCGGGGGTATTAGTTGGAGGAAAACTCCTGCTGCTGCAATTTTGGCTGCTGTATTTGGACAATTGTCCACTCTGATATTGTTGTTTAATTGGTGGGCTTCGCAAGGTCTATTATTGTTTCTCCATACTTTACAGGTGTACCTTGGGAGGTTAATAGACTCAGGTCTTTCCAGATAGCACCATGCACATGCACAGCCCCAAATGCAAATTTTAAGTCTTACCAAATATTGGCAATTTTCCCTTTTGCTAAGTCCATTGCTCTTAACAAGGCTATGAGTTCTGCTTTCTCTGCTGAGGTGGTAGTGCCAGAGTTCCAAACTCTGTTACTTCCATCTCTGGTTGTTACAGCATACCTGGCCTTCTTAAGACACCTCACACAAAACTGCTACCATCCACAAACATTTCCATATCTTTAATTTCACATCCTCTTGTTCTACCAGGACTGCTTGGTACCTTATGATTCTGCTTGAAGATAACCAATAACTTCCCTTTGATTCATTTTATTTCCCAAAGTCAATTTTCTGGCCCCCTTTATAATCAAGGTTGTTTAAAAGCTACAGCTTTTAAACAGAGGCTTGCCAGTTTAAGGACTCTGAAGGATTTTCATAGTCCACACCAGGTTTTCTGTTTCTCCTTTGAAGACTTCATGCGGTGGTTTAGCTAACTAAAACATTTTGTTTAACTGGTGCTGCTATGGTCTTCAGATAGATAGCTACCATTGCTGGTTCACCTTGTCTCAATTGTCCAGTTATCTCTGATGCTTCGGTCCATGGTATGATGGCATTTTCCAAGTCCTCTGGTACTGTCTGGTCTGGAGGGAATGATGTCTGTAACATAAGAACCTGAGCCTCCACAGTTCTATTTGTTCGTAGTATGCATTAGAATTTATCCTTTTCCAAATGCGATGTGAGCCTCCAGTTTCTTAAAGATACCTCTCCCCATTAATGGTAATGAACAATCAGGCATACATAGAAATTGATATGTATACATTTTTTCCAATTTTAAAGGTAGGATGAATGGCCACACTTCATCTTTCCTGGTGACTCCAATTATTAACGTTGTCTGATCACTTAACTATCCCTTACATGTATTTATAACTGATCAAATACACTGCAGCTGCATCTACAAGAAATTTTACATCATCATTTTCCAGCCTTAATGTGGTTGAGGGTTTGTCTGGGGTCTTACCTCCGGTCCACTTTATTCCATATTTGTTGCCATTATATTAAACAAATTTGAGTGATCCAACTCTTATCTTCTGGATGTTCGCTGCTGTTTTCTGTGGGCAATCCCTTTGCCAGTGCCCAAACCTCTAACACTGTCTACACTGCTCAAGTTTCAATATTGAGATCTCTGGCCTTATAAACTCTTCTTGGTTCCAGCATTGCTGTTAGACCTCTGTATCTTTTTTTTCTCATCATTCCCCTTTCAGTTCCCTATGCTATAGACAATGCCAATAATATTCTGTCTCTATCCTTCCCCTTCCTTTGCTTTTTCTAATTCCTCTCTATTCCCTCTTGTGGCTTCCTTGGCATATGCCTTTCCTTAAACTCTTTTTTTCTTTCTTTCTTTCTTTTTTTTTTTTTTTTAATTTTTCAAAACTTTTAACATTATAAACTGCCTTTGATATTCCAGGCACCTCTCCTGCCTACAAAAGACCCTATTTTAAAATTTTATTTTTCCCTCTAATTCCTCCAACCAATCTCAACCAATTAAAGGCTTTGGTGCCCCTGATAAATACAAAAACCAATAGTATCTACCAAATATTCTGTTTGAGTTTCCATTCCAGCCATGGAGACTTTCAATACTAACACTGGGATATTGGGTTTCCTATATTTCTGCAGATAATGTCATTTCTAAATACACTTTAATCTAAAGACACTTATGCTGGACAGCTGTCCCTTCTCAAATTGTTAGGTAATTTAGTCTGCCTGCTCCCTCAAGGCACGGTTGTACATCGAATTCCTCCAGGGAGGGCCATACCCAATATCTCCCAGCAAGATGGGAACTTTACTTCTTGCTGTTCTTCCAGAGACCCCAGCTTTCCACAAGTAATTTTAATCATTTCTTCAATCCACCAATTATTACAATTTTCAACAAGTTTCTTCTGCAGTTTCTAACAACCAACTCCTCCATGCCTGGAATGTCCACAGAAACATTTTTCTAATATGTCTGGAATTGCTGAGATAGGGTGACAGATTTTACAGGTGCTCTAAAATTGTATTACTAGTTCCCATGTTCATTAAGTGTAATGAATTTCCAACAAAGAAATTAAAATTCATGAAGGCAGAAATGAATCTTGGAAAAGGATCTTGGGAACATAGGAACTACACTACTCTTTTGGAATCCTAAAAAAATATAAACAGATATTGCTATTTCCTATATTAGAATGAGGCAAAACAGCTACCTAGTCTAAGATTCTTCTGTTCTAACTTCTGAATGCCAAATCAAAGTCTGAGCTTCCAGACCCTGCTTAAGGATACAGGGAAAATGCAGTCAATAGAGTAGCATTTAAGAGTTTCTAAATTCAAAAATAATATTTAAGTGACTAGTTAGTGAAGTAGCAATGCATAATTACATAAACTTACAAGCTAGACTACAAACATGGTCTTAAATCCAGTGCTGTCTACTGTCCTGGTTTTATCAGTATTCCATATCATGACATTGTTCAGCTGTGCTAGAGCACAGTGCTATGGAGTAGCACATTTTAGGTACTGTGCTTCTAGCAGTCTCAGCTATTCTCAAATGAGTTCCAGCTCTCTGAGAGAAAGATAAGAAGATGTTAAAGAAGAGGCAGACTACAATTCCCAGAAGGATCCAGTACTTCTCATTTCCGATTCCAGGTGATAGGGGAGAACTCTCTGCCCTTCCAGAATGCCAGCCATGACTGCTTGTCAATAATGACTCAGACCACCTCTCTCTCCTCCCGTTTTTTTTGTTTATTTGATTTATTATTCCTAGTTATTCTATATTAGATCACATTCTTTTTAATAAATTTATTCTCTTATCTCAATCAAGTTGCTTTTCTCCTATTCTCTCCCCTTCTCCAAAGGGGAGAGTTGTTGCATGAATAACTCTTCAAAGAGTACAATTTAAATTGAGGCAGAATGGGGAAACATATTTTTATAAGTTATATTTTTATACTCCAAATATTTCACGAAAAATCTTTAAGAGTAATGTTGTATAAAGAAGATAAATAGCTACTAGTAAGACATTGCTGATTCATTAGATCAGAAATCTTTGTTTGCAAGGGGATATATTCTCACTTGATGAAAATCCAAATAGCTTAATTAAAATTAATAAAATTAGGCCAGTTTCTATTTAATAGATGTTCAGCTCAAATATGTACTTTTTTTTAATCATTCAAAGCTCACTGCAGAAATATGCAAATATATTTTACTATGTTATTTTAAACAATCAAACAACAACAAAAAAATATGATGTGACACATTTAACATAGGCTCCAGTGAGAATTGTGTTTGGCCTCTTTTTCCCATTCCCCCCCAAGAAACTTGGGAAGAGTATTAAACCTGATTCATACAGATATGTGGGTAATCTATGAGAATGTGTTTGTTTACTGAAATAATGGAAGATATTAAAAAGTCTGACTTGTATGATACAGCTTGTCTTTTCATTGTAACTATTGTTTGTTCCAATGTAGAATGATAGCATAGAAGTTAAGAAAGAGCTGTTGAAATAGTATCTTTGATGAAATTATTTCCATTTTTCTGAGGCTGTAGGGAGGGAAGAATTCGTCAGCTGTTAATTTTTATGGATTCTATCATCACTTGTGATTTGCAGGAGCAAAAACACAACACAAGCAGTTTTTCTCCAACACAATTCTTCTCTTCAACATCATTTGATTCTTCACAAATACACTAGTGTCTTATGAAGAGAATCTCACTAGAAGTGCTATTATGCACTGAGTGATGAGGGCCTTAAATTAAAAAGGAAGCACATGCATGATATATAAATTCCCAAAATTGAACTGTATTAGCTGTGTATGCATCTGTGATGCCAAACAAACATTTTAATCCAGTTAATTCTAACTAATTTAACTGATTAGAAAAAATATTTTCTGCTTGTTGCTTTATGTTGCTGTTAGGATGCGCAACTGATTTCTGAATCACTGAGTCACTGACTTTAGGTATAATGGCTTGAGGCATATAAGCAGACAAAGTAAAAGGAAAATACAACCAATATTTCATTTTGCCTCTCTTATGCTTTTCAGACTTCATTCAGTCTTTTGGCATAAGTTTGTGTCACTTGTTTTCAAGGATCATTAGAGCCAAAGGAGTGATTTTGCTCCTGGATATTAGTGTACTACAACCCTTTAAGGTATAATTGTGTATTACACGATAATATAAACAACCAATATATTATTTACCTACATATCTTACCTATGTATCACCCTGAAAGGTAGAAGCACCTTAATCTTTTGTCACCAGCTTCATTAAAGATTCAGCCTCTGCCCCAAGGTTTCCACTCTACAAAAAGCTTCCAAAAACCCACCAATATAAATCACAATAATTAGAATCTAAATGCATCAACTGTTTCAAGATTGCCATAATATTACTACATATATCCTTGATGATCCTTGTGATTACAGATATCAGATAGTTTTAGAGTATAGCTACAAGAAAGCTGGAAAAAAAATCCACAATTTAGAAAATATTCCAAAAGGAACAGCTAACTTTAAGTGGCTTTGCTTTAAAAAGTTTGTTTTTATAAATTTGCTGGAGGCTATCACAGACAAATCCAATGAAATTATGTGTTGGCATGAGTTTTCTAACTTCTAACACACAAAGGCTTACTTAGATTAGCTTAATTTTGTAATTAATGGAACTTTCCTATTAGAAATAAAATAAAAACTTTCAGTATTGTACAAAGTAATGGGTAGAAGTACTTCTCTTAAAATTTCATATAGATTAAGATGAGTTATTCACATTTCTTGAAGCATATTTAATACCTCATTCTTGAAATAAAAAATTTAATTTTCAGGCAAGAGGAGTTTTTACATTCTTATTTTAGAATAACATAAATGGTAGCACGGGATAAATAATTTTGCAGAAAATATCTTGAAGATACAGCAAAGCTAAGTGAAGATGTTATTTCTGCTTATTTATACCATTCACTATAAGATGTTACACATGCCTTTACTAGATAAAATCTTCTGCCAGACAAAATCAGACAAATTAGTCAAATTAGTCTTTGGTATATAAACTCAGCTGGCTGACTTCATGCAAATGAATTTACAGAATACTCACGTGATCCTTCTCTCATCGCAGCTGAAGATATGGTCTATGGACTTAAAAACCTTTAATTGAAATAACTTTGCAAAAAATGAGCACCTCTTGATGGCAAGAAGGTTCTTACCTTCATTGTTTCAAAATGTAGAAAGAAATGTTTAAATATTTTTAGTGTGGAATGATAGCTGGAAAACTTTAAGCTTGAAATTAGGCTAAAACTTCCGAGCAGTGTCACATCTTCCTGACATAATATACTGACTAAATTCAATGGGTGTGATTTTAAAGGAAAATACACTTATGGAGGAATAAAGGAAAAAAGAGACTGGTATTGATTTTATCATAAACTGCTTCCTTATGCATTTGAGGTAGCTGTAATAAAGTAGGACAAGTGAGGTGGTGCAAAAAATTTTACCTCTTCAAAACATCCTTCACTTTTTTCTTCATTTGTTGGCTCTGTAGGACCCAATTCATTATTACTATTTAATTTCCTTCCATGAAACTGTGTCAGCTTTCTGACAGTGTTGTCAATTAAATTCCAGATACCATGCTTCTATCAGGCAACAGTCCACAACATGTGAATTTCCCTGTTTAATTTATGATCCCACTGAATCAAGGTCAAAGTGAACTCAAAGGCTGACCAACATATGATGCTGTCTGCCATGCACTATTCTAGATGCAAGTAGATCATGTTCCAGAGTAGTAGAAAATCAGATTACAGAAGACTGATGTGTTGGAAT
>VXAB01012027.1:133312-150102 GCA_013399175.1 Odontophorus gujanensis
TAAGGATCAAGATCCCCTGCCTTTTGTAATCACAAGTGACGATGCAGGAAATTATTCAGTTCAACAACATCAGTGTTTCCCAGTTTCCACTGATAATTTTTCGTCTTAAGACACAATTATAAATAACATTAACAGAAAAAGTCTGCAAGAGAACTCCCTTTCTGTATTTCAAACAGTTCAGCAGGTACCCAGGGGCTCCAACACAGACTTTAAAGCCATGGCAGTATCAAGTTCTACATGGTAATACTTTACAGAGGACTCTTGTAGGCTTCCTTGTTGCAAAAAGTAACAGATCAGGAGAGATCTGAACAGGTGGACCTGTTTCAAATCCCAGCCTTGCTAGAAACTGATTGCTTGTTCTGTGATCACTTGTGGGAGAATCCACAAGAGATGAAGTCAAAATGTTATGTCCAAGCTTAGCATATTCTGCGGGAATGTCACTAAGATCCTTTGCCCAACAGCCTTACTTTTTTTTTTTTTTTAACCAGCACTTCAACATCTGTAAGAACCTTATGCCTTAATATATCTTTAGTTTACACATTGCATTTTTTAAAACAAGAGTGCTCCAAAACTAGTCTGCATTTTCTGCCATTCTGGATTCAGTACTAAGGCAGAGGGAAAAGTGCCACCAAATGATCTTTAGGTAAGTGCATGTTACAGCTTGTGTCTTTTGGTTCCTGCAAATTTTTGCATCCTCCACTGCCTGTAGGCTAAATAGAAATTCAGAGGTGGAAAGCTGATTTCACAGTTATTTGTGTTTACAAACAAAACCACAGAGCTGTTTGTATTTAAAAGTGGAATGGGAAACAGTGATCAGCTTTTCATTTAACTTCTTAACTGCAAACAAGCAGAAAAACATCTCAGCCTGCCTTTTGTAAGGCTGTTGAGAGCAGCAGCCAGGCAAAGGCATCAAGGGAAAAGAAATGGAAATCTTGAAGTATAACAGTTTGCTTTACTAAATGGGAATGAGGCAAGAAAATTATGGCAGAAGAGTCAGGTGCATTTATGAGAAAAAGACTACATTCTAAAAGTAGCTTCATAGAGAAAACTGCTTCTTCCCCCATCATGAAACTGAGAATTACTTGGTGGAATGAAAAGATAAATACTTGTATAGTATATTTGAAAAATTGCATCTAAATTGTAAAGTTGTATTCAACAGGAGTCATATTTTAATGTATTGAGACATTGCAGGGGGTGTCAGTCACATTAATACATGCCTCGGGTGGTTAAATGTTCAAGCGCTCCTTGTCTCCCATTGCACCAGAGGAATGTGTTAATGAGTCCACAGAACATAATCTTGTCATATTTTAATGCTATGTTAATTTAAATTGCTGTGGAAGAAATCCTGAGGCTATGAAGATCCAAAGAATGGAGCCAAAAGAAGTCATGCATTTTGTCTTGATCCCTTGGTCACACAGGCCTAGTTCCCTTTCGTGAGAAATTTCTAAAGACACCTTGAGGGAGGAAGAGTTACTACGTAGTTGGCTACCTTACTCTCAGCTACCGTGTCCTTGGGGATAGGTGATAATAAAACTGTTCTTCTGAGGACTATTTAGAAGTGGATTGAGCATAGTTATTTTGCAACCTTGCTCGTTTACAGGAAAGTTGAAGGCTGCCTTATATCCTCTCTTTGTTACGTGTTTCCAACTAAAAATTCCAAGGGAAAAAAATGAGGAGAAGAAGGAACAAAAGCCATTTGCTATGTACTAGTTCAAATGTGGCCTGTTAACAAATGCTACAAGCCATCTTCTCAAAATGTATATTTTTAAAGATATTTTACAAATGAGGAGACCCATTCTGGCTTCAACCTTCCCACTGATATTGTGCAGGAATGACTTCTTAGCCAGATCTAGAACATCTTGATCCACAATGTGGGTGCTGGAGATTGACAATGATACGGTTGTATCTTTTTCTTGCAAACAAAGATTACCTAGTCGAGGTTTAGCTGACATGGGAAATATTAGTCTCTACATAGCTGCCATCAAATTCTTTTGTCTTCTTGGTTATTCAGAAAGGGACACTAATGCGGGTTCCAAGTCCCTATATCATTCAGAAGCCCTCAGAGCTGTAAATAAAAACAATGAATGATAAGAAGTCTCTGACCAAATCTCAGCTCTGTTTTAGATGTAGAGATCTGAACATGGAAATGAAGACATTCCCAAAGACAGTAACAATTGTCCCAGTCTGGACCTTTCCATTTGTGTTAGTATTACAAATTCACTCAGTAGTTCTAAAACATTGTAAGCATAGCAACTCTCGTTGCAACACAAACTACAAAAGCTTTTGTGGCTGTATCAGGAAGTCCAGTAATCACACTGTAAGTACACTTATACTTTAGGACCATTCCTAGTCCCAGATATTTATCTATTCAGTAAGTATTTGTCTATCACAGGCATTTGCTGGAAATCCTTTATCTAACGCACTGTGATTTGAGAAACTGCAAAAGGACAGACAGAGTCAAGAGGTTTGAAACAATACCATGGGCTTGTCCAAGCAGAGGTTGCAATCCTTCTACTGGATAAAGATGAATAATTACTGTAGTGTTTCCTGCTTACTTTTCTCCATGGTGAGAGAGGTGGTCAGAAGTGGTCAGGGACTCCACTCTTAACACCAGAGTATCCATGCCAACCTTGGGATGTGCCAAGTGGCTAGCAGACACTTCTTGTCTTCCTTCTTTACTAAGAAAGGTGCTTCACTGCCACTCACCCTGATGGATTCAGCATGACCACGGGCTGTATGCTGGGATTCCTGCTGAGGACCATTTGAAATATCTCATGTTCCCAGTTGAAGTGGTCTTCCTCTTTCTCTTTCCCATTTTACCAGTGCTCTTTTAGAACAAAGATAGACAGTTAGCAAACTACTATGAGCATATTGAGGATGCTATTTCCAGAACTGAAGTCATAAATTACCTTTCAATATGGAGAAGAGAGTGAAAAGCTGTTTCTTACAGATTCAGTACTATCAGAAACAGTCTCAGTACTCACCATGGTGGTGTTGGAGAGAGTTGCATATTCTGTCTGCACTAGGAGTTTTTGAACAGTGCACAAATTATATTGTGTATCCTTAGGATTATGAATAAAATATGTAAGCACTCTCATGGCTCCTGGAAGCTTAGATTCCATAGAATCTAACAGATCAACACGTTGCAGGTCCTAAATATCGGAGAAATTCTTTCTTTATTCATTTTATTAAGCTCCACGATTTCACCAGTAATTTTTTTAATCACTTTTTTTTTTTTTCCTTTTTTTTCCTGTCTCTGAGCTATTTAAGATGTGTTGCATGTGTGACACAACTGGAGTTCCACTGAAAAACCTGGATGTAATTGGCTATATAATGAAGAAGATTGCTTTTGATCAGATTATATGGGAACAGGAATTTTCATCCTGATTCTTTTCTTCAAAGGTTAAGTTCACTTAAGATGTCTACACTAAAATGACCTGGATCATTTTAAAAAATCTCCCATTACTCCGCAGTGTCTGTAAAGGTAGTCTGGGTGAGGAGCTCAGAAAGGTGATGACCCTTTGAGTGTCTAAAGTTCCATAAGATTTATTATACCCTAACTACTATTAGTATCACAAATGGCATTGGTAGATGATTTGATTTATTAGAATACTTAGCAAAAGTATCTTGGTATTCATTTTGACAAATCTTATCTTTAAAACTGATCGAAGTAACTATTCAGTGTGTGGTTTTCTGATCAAGAATCTTAAAATTCTCACTGTTAAGTCCCTATTAATAGTGTAAAACGTAGGACTGGTTTAAGAACACTACATTTTCCCTTAAAAACAGCCTTATAATTTCTTTATGTATATATAAGTTACACCACAAGCTCCTGTGGAAATACCTGAAGTTGTTTCCACCATTGCTGATATATACACTAAGACAAATTTTGATTTATGGTAGAGGTCTTCTGGTTGTTATTTGTTTGTTTGCTTATTTGTTTCTGTAGCTCTAATATAATAATTTCTGTTTTAAAAATTCATGAGGATATGGCCAACCTTAAGTCACAGATTGAGAAAAGTCTGGCAGTAAAATCTTGTTCATTTTTTTCAGTGGTTGTACTTTTAATGTAATGTCAAATGATGCAAAATAAATATGCAAAAGATAAGGCATTGTGGGAAAGGGCTGCAGGGAAATGAAAGAAGAGAAAGGTAACAAATGGCAAGAAAAAATTTACCACATATTCTTTCTATGTAGTGCTAAATCCTTCTCTCTCTGTATCCTCCCTCCCTTCCTTCCCTCTTCCTCTTTTTTCTTCTGTTTTTCCTCCTGTATTTCCTCTGTCTTCAAAATACAATCAATAGCAATGTTTATTCTAGGAGAACTAGGATTGTATTGAAAATAAGAGNAGATGATTTGATTTATTAGAATACTTAGCAAAAGTATCTTGGTATTCATTTTGACAAATCTTATCTTTAAAACTGATCGAAGTAACTATTCAGTGTGTGGTTTTCTGATCAAGAATCTTAAAATTCTCACTGTTAAGTCCCTATTAATAGTGTAAAACGTAGGACTGGTTTAAGAACACTACATTTTCCCTTAAAAACAGCCTTATAATTTCTTTATGTATATATAAGTTACACCACAAGCTCCTGTGGAAATACCTGAAGTTGTTTCCACCATTGCTGATATATACACTAAGACAAATTTTGATTTATGGTAGAGGTCTTCTGGTTGTTATTTGTTTGTTTGCTTATTTGTTTCTGTAGCTCTAATATAATAATTTCTGTTTTAAAAATTCATGAGGATATGGCCAACCTTAAGTCACAGATTGAGAAAAGTCTGGCAGTAAAATCTTGTTCATTTTTTTCAGTGGTTGTACTTTTAATGTAATGTCAAATGATGCAAAATAAATATGCAAAAGATAAGGCATTGTGGGAAAGGGCTGCAGGGAAATGAAAGAAGAGAAAGGTAACAAATGGCAAGAAAAAATTTACCACATATTCTTTCTATGTAGTGCTAAATCCTTCTCTCTCTGTATCCTCCCTCCCTTCCTTCCCTCTTCCTCTTTTTTCTTCTGTTTTTCCTCCTGTATTTCCTCTGTCTTCAAAATACAATCAATAGCAATGTTTATTCTAGGAGAACTAGGATTGTATTGAAAATAAGAGATCCTTTCATAATTCATAGCTTTTAGTCAACACTAGGTAACCCAGTTAAGGTCTGACTTGGCTAAGAGTCTGGGCTTATGCTACTGAATCACACTGACCTTGTGAAAGGGACAAATGTGGAATTATGCCACTGTAATTTCTTCAAATACAAATCTATGCTTCTCATGCAAAAGGTGAGAGATCCATACTCAAAGAACTTCCAGACATCCACTGTACTTCACCGTAACAGAAACAAACCTGATTTTCAATAGCTATAATGTGGCAAAGGAGAAGCAAGGCTGCAGCTATTTAATAGTACCCAGAAGTCTGATGCTCCAGGCAACTGCCTACCAGCAGGCAATTTAGTTTGGAATATCTTAGCAATTTTGCAATGTTATATTCACAGCAATCATATTTACTTCTGAAATTGCACTTTAAGCAAGCTTTTTTTTATATGCTGAAATTACAGTTTCATATATATGTATATATGTGTATATATATATATAAAGGTAAAAATATACTTATTAAAATCAATTTAATTGCTTTGATAAAAGCATCTTAGTAAATCACATGTTATACCATCCAAAACCTATCGAATTTTGGGGGTAGCTACTATAAATCCCTTCAGAAACAAAGAAAGGAGAAAAAAATAACAACACCATCAAAACTAAGGTGTTCTACTTACCTATTAATGTTAAATATGCTACAATTGTATTTTAAATTTTATGAAAATCTATACAAGTACTAACTAGCTAAACTTCCTGACTCCTATATGTCACAAGGATAAATGTGTGACAAAATTTCTATCCTTTATCTTTAAGGAAAATTAGCCATGAAGGTGAATATATCTTTTAAAAAGGAATGAAGGATTTAAAATAGTTCCTTGTTTTCCTTTATTTTGAAGTGATTTTCATGACTAATTCTAGCAAAATCACAGTTTTGCTGTAGCTGTACTACAGAAGAGAAAAATTAAAGATACATACTATGTAATTTTGTGGCACGTATATTTTGTACCAAAAAGAGAATATATTTAGGTCCATGCTACCCCCATACTACTGTGACACTATATTTGGATATATATTGTGAAAAACAAACAAACAAACAAAAAAAANTAGCTATAATGTGGCAAAGGAGAAGCAAGGCTGCAGCTATTTAATAGTACCCAGAAGTCTGATGCTCCAGGCAACTGCCTACCAGCAGGCAATTTAGTTTGGAATATCTTAGCAATTTTGCAATGTTATATTCACAGCAATCATATTTACTTCTGAAATTGCACTTTAAGCAAGCTTTTTTTTATATGCTGAAATTACAGTTTCATATATATGTATATATGTGTATATATATATATAAAGGTAAAAATACACTTATTAAAATCAATTTAATTGCTTTGATAAAAGCATCTTAGTAAATCACATGTTATACCATCCAAAACCTATCGAATTTTGGGGGTAGCTACTATAAATCCCTTCAGAAACAAAGAAAGGAGAAAAAAATAACAACACCATCAAAACTAAGGTGTTCTACTTACCTATTAATGTTAAATATGCTACAATTGTATTTTAAATTTTATGAAAATCTATACAAGTACTAACTAGCTAAACTTCCTGACTCCTATATGTCACAAGGATAAATGTGTGACAAAATTTCTATCCTTTATCTTTAAGGAAAATTAGCCATGAAGGTGAATATATCTTTTAAAAAGGAATGAAGGATTTAAAATAGTTCCTTGTTTTCCTTTATTTTGAAGTGATTTTCATGACTAATTCTAGCAAAATCACAGTTTTGCTGTAGCTGTACTACAGAAGAGAAAAATTAAAGATACATACTATGTAATATTGTGGCACGTATATTTTGTACCAAAAAGAGAATATATTTAGGTCCATGTTACCCCCATACTACTGTGACACTATATTTGGATATATATTGTGAAAAACAAACAAACAAACAAAAAAAGCCAACTGACTGGGTGTATTTGTGATGTTCTGAACAACAGTCATACTCATCTAGAAGACTGATTCTTTGAAAGGAATTATTGTCAAAGCCAATGGTTGAATGGCTGTAAGTAAGTAAGGCAGAACTGGAACCAGCTTCTGAGCCCTTCCTTCCAGTAAGCGTCTGTCACTACTGACTGCGAATCCTGTTTGTTTCAGTGTTGTGGTATGAAAAGAGAGTGAAAGTGTGTCAATAGGAAAGATTTTACACACTGGAAATAAGAAGGAAAGAACACAGCAGAGATCTTTCATCCTGTCAATGGCTCTTCATCAAAATTCTGACCATATTCCCTTCATTTCTGATCCTGCCACTCTCCTCTGCCTTTATTCTTCTTCCTTTTCCTTTCCTTGTTCTGATTCATCTTTCTCCATAGCTGAAAACAAAACTTTCTCCTTTGCATTGACAGTGGGCTCACTTCTTTCATGAAATGCTACATTGACATAGTTGCTCTTGTAAGGAACAGCTTGGTGCCCCCTGTATGAAGAAAGAACTCTGACATTTGAAACCGTTGGCATTTTTTAAATAAAGGAAGGCAAAACTACACATTCAAGTTGAAGTTATGTTTCTTCTGCGTACGCATAACTAAGTTATATAGGAGTGTTCTTGTAAGTCTTAGCAACTGCTGACTCAACTTCTCATCATCTGAAACTTGCTTTCCGCATTGCCACAGATCTTTAACAATCACATTAAAATCGTAGCAATGCCTTATACTGCTGCTTTTTTCAATAGAATATTTAACATAAGAAATAAAGACAGAAGAAAGAAAATAGTGGCTCTAGGAAATTTGAATTTCAGAACACAGACAGCAAAACTATGACAAAATTGGTTATAGATTCACATCAGGAAAAGCTGGCATCTTTATTAAACTGTGTAAAGCCTCAAATTTGTTTATGCTGTGAAGTTGTCCTGTAGCCTCACAGTATTTCAGTGATGTACAATACTCTCCCACTAAGGCTCTCATGTTTCTGTATAGACTTGAAGAAAGATTCAGACAGCAAAGAAACCCCCCCACAGATGTGAAAAACAGTGTTCTTTTAACCTCTTTGATGCAGATAACCACACAGTCTCTACCGCTGCCATCACTCTCAAGTGCATTGTTTAGTCACTTTGAACCTGAGGGAATGTTAGGAAGGCTTCTGTCACACTATCAGCATTTTTAACATTCCTGAAATACTGACAGTTCTAGTAATGAGGTTACAGATTAGAGGAGTAGCCCTAAACTGACCAAAAACCATGTAAGATTGTAACTTGTACTATTTTGAACTGACTGCTATGTCTAATTTAGCTCACAGTACTTATTAAAAATATGTGACAGGCAGAACTGAAATTCAGACTGAACTTCCTTTTTTTTATAATTATTTTATCTTTTTTTTATTTAGTTTTGTTTTCCCAAGTTTCCTTTTTTTTTTTTTCCTATTGTCTCCATAGCATATTTACTTGCACTTGTAAAAATAGGCATTGAATCAATGAAGGGATTCTCACCTGGTAGCAGTTCTCATTCCTATTTTAGGTAGAAGTAAATGTCAACGGAAAACAAAAATATTGTACATTAAACCTAGGTAAGCTACATTCCCTGACATTTGTTTCCAGATTCTGTGTAGGATTAACCTGGCATGCTGTGCATTAACCCTTTCAATAATGCAACATTTCACAACTCATATGCCATAAATGCAAAAACATTTCCACAGGAGTCAGCACAAAGATCCAACAGTGCACTGTCTTGTCTCCAACAATGACTAGTAGGAGATAAGTAGGTAAGAATTCTAAGAAACAAGTAAAGTAGATGGAGATCTTTCTCTGATAACAGACTTCCACCTTGACTTGGAAAGTTTAATCAGATTGTTTTTAATGCAAGAAGGGAACATCTCGTTGATCAACATATATAAATCTTTCAGAACTCATTTCTACTTCAGCATTCAAAACATCCCGAGGCAACAAATGAGTTACAGAGTTCTCTGTTTTGTTATGTATCTGTTGTGAATATTCTACATTGTAGTTTCACTGTGCCTCATCGCTCTTGCATAATGAAAACATTGCATTACTTGTAACTTTACAGACCTGATCTCCATTTCCTGTTGTATTTTCTTTTTCAAACCAGAAAGCATTTTAACTGAGCTCTGTTCAGAACTAAAGTGCTCCTTCTCATGAGTTTTCTCCTTAGCTGTTCCAAGTAGCTACTATTTATTATGTCCCGAACTTTGATTGCTATGTCATGTTCCACCATAACACTTATTTACCTACTTCATATACAATAACTGAGGTTTTGTGATATTCTTGCCTTCATCATCTTTCCAGTCTCCCTTAAAGTTATTGTCAGCATGTTAGATAGGTGATCCATAGTGCAGTTGTACTATTGTATTCTTCCTCTGAATCGACAACTTAATACTCTGCTTGATAGATCTTCTTCTACGCTAACCTACACAACTTCATATTTTGGTTTCTCTACCTTCACTGAATTTGTAGAACTTATTTTAGTGCTAAATGAATTTTATGTCAAAGAAAGAAAATTTGTATTATGGCATGTGGTACATATATCATGAGCGCCTGAACCTCATTCATTCAAACAATGCCAGTATTGCCTCTAGAATGATAATGGCCAGTTTTTTTATAGATGGCCAGGAAAGTAAAATGAGTATTTTCTGAACTGTGTATAGTATCCATTGTTTATATTCAGGCAGCTAGGCCATCAAGCCTGGAAGGCAGCACCAGGCCTGTCCTGACCTACCCTGCGGCCTCCTGGCCCACAGCCACTGCTGGGCCACAGAGGGAGCAGAGGGAGCTGTAACACAAGGAGGTGATGCACTGAATTTTTTTTATTATTCTCTCAAGTGGGAGCCTCCATGTCATAGCACGGCACTGTGACAAGAACAGCCTTCAAAATGGAACAGAAAGGCTGAAAGTCACTTTTTCACAAAGCAGCTGGATGACTGAACAGGGTTTTGCTTTCTGAATTTTCCTTTTTTTTTTTTTTCCTCCTTATTTTGCTTTTAAGTAAAGGATTCAAATCAGATAAAATCTGACTCTTAATTTCTAACATTTTGTACTTCTATGACTGGCATTTTCTCATGAAAAAAAAATGAAAATCTCTACATTTCTGGTTAGGAGGTTTATTATGTGTCAGTTCTTGATTTTCATTTGCCCCTTCTTTCCTACTCTCTTTCACTCAGCTCCAGCCTTTTTAGTGTATACGCTGTTGACCTTGATGGATTGTGGCTCTAACTCAGGTCCATTGCTCTTAATGAAACTTTTTTTCAATAATGCTTATACTTAAAATCTGCAATTTATGATCTTTGAATGGACAACAGTAATGCAAGTCCTGTTGTAACTACTTCTGTAGCAATGGGAACCTTTATATTGACTTTACAGGTAATGGATAAGATTTATATTGCTTAGTAAAAGTAAAAATGTAAACAGATCCTCATGGGAAAAACAATTCCTCTTTGCTACCTTCTGTTAAGCCTAAGAAAGAAAATAAAAAAGCAATTCTGAAATGTAGCATACCAATATATTTTTTTAAATAAATAAATACACCTCATCTTCTATTCTTTTTATTCTTCTTCTCTTGTGATAGAGTATTTAATTAAATAGATGAGGCACGTTATATGTTCTAAGTAACTTTATGTACGGATATTATCTTCATTTGCTATACCCTAATGAGAGAAAAGAGGAATGAAAAATAACCCTTTATTTTAACCAAATTAAAAATATGCAAGAGACGAGTGTTTCATAACCTTGACATTACACTTTGCTTAATTAGGTTAAAGAAGTAAACTGCAAGACAAAGAAGATTACATATATATATATATATACAAATATATATTTATTCCATCTTCTTTAAACATTAAGAATCAATGAAATGCATGTTTTGAAGGAATGGCTTTCTGAATGAAAGTATCCACCCACTCAAGTAGTAACAAGATACTTAGCATTTATGTAATGTCACTTTTCATCTATAGGTGCCGTAGTTCTTTGTTCAGGCCACCTACAACTGATGCCTAACAGACAGGAAAGACTTGTCTAAGCTGCAAATATAGATAGCAGGGCCTCAGCAAAACTGTATAACAAATAGCCTGAGCTGTCTGACACGCTCTTCACAAAGGTGCTGGATTACTCACATAAAAATGGTACCAAGAAGAAAAGCAGCCTAAAACTGTAGTATCTGGGACATCGTAGCTCAGCAGTGACTACAGTATGCCTACATTTACAGAAATGTATGCACAATTTAGGTAGAAAAAGTTTTACATCTAAGACTAAAAAGACAATTTTTATTTTTTTTTGATTTTTTATTTTTATTTTCTTTATGAAATGCCTTAGTTTTGAAATCAGTAGTATTCCCTGAGTAGCTACATACTCTGTAGAATAAGGCTCTTCAGTAAAGGAAATAATGTTTTCACACAACAGGGATTGGTTATTTCAAAATATCTGCTCTATTAAACATTCTTGCTAGGATTATTAAAAAATGTGTAATAAATAATACATAAAATATACAGCACACAGCATAAATAAAACACAATCTATGTAGTATAAAAGCAAACCAGAATTCAGGAGAATCAGTGAAGTTAATCAGATAACAGTTTGCAATGTTTACCTTTTTCTCTCTACAGCAAACTAGTCTACAAAATCATTCAAAAAATGGACAAAAGGGAAGAAATAAAAGCTTCTATTTTTTAAAATAAGTTCAATGGAACTGTGCTTTGAAAAGAGGAAAAGAGAAAGAAAGATAGATAAAATGCAGGTCTTTTTGCTTTTCTGAAAGCATTTAGTAATTAGATTGCAAGTGCAGTTTATGAGATTCAGGTATACATCTTTACATGACTAGAGCTTCTGTTTTGTGTCCTTAGTTGAAAGTATATTTCAGAAAAAAAAAATTCATTATTTTTTTCGACTAAAAAGTTTTATGCTTGTTTATGTTTGATTTATATTATGCCATATCACTGCTTATGAATAGTAAGCAAGACAATGTGAATATGCTTGTGTTTTGTGTAACATTATTCCAATGCATTTGTTAAAATAAGTGGGAAATACATATGAAGATGGGAATATTATTTAATACCTGAAATCTATAAATAAGGTGAGATAAATTAAGCTCCACCGGTCTTCAGACTCCCTGGACAGACTTGCTATCAAGGTGAGCGTGAGGCCAGAAAGTACTGATCACCATACACCTAGGAGATGTTATTAGTTCTTGAGTACTTCCCATTTGAGCAGACTGAATTTACTCACACATTCTGCATGATGTTAGCACTCTTCAGAGTCATATACCCTGTCAGCTCTTTCATTTTAAATAAGTGATACTTGTAGAAAAGGAAGTTTACTTTGACTGCGCTGTTTTGCTCTCCATATTATACATGAAATAGGATTATCCTTCTAAGTCACTTGCTAGAATCTAGATGAAGATACAGTTTGTTCCCCTTTCTTTCTTCAAGGGACACAATGTCTCAAGATGATGCACACAGTGCTGGTGCAAGTTACATTTCTCAGTTATTAGCTCAGAATGTATCGAATGCCGTGGAATTAAAACAATGTTTAGACAACTGGTAATATTTTGCTTCTCTCTTAGGCGGAATACCTGGAAAGCGCTTGGGTCATGATGAAGACAAAGGAGATTCCCTACTATATATATATGCCTTAATTACCAATTGGAGGCCAAATCCAATGTGGTTGAGAAAAAATAGCCAATAAATAAATAAATAAGTTCTAAAATCTTTTATGTGCATCCATACAACCACATTGTTATTCATAGCAATTCAGTAACTGAGAAATGAACTAAATCCAGCTTTCCCAACCGTGACAGGGGGGCTAAAGGATGATTATATTTAAGGCCCCTTCTAACTCAAAACATTATTCTGTGATTCAGTGATTCCTCAACCCAGAGATGAAGTTAACCCAAGAATGCAAGTATTCTGCATGTGTGAACACTCTACAGCTTTTCTATTAGTCTGGTTTCAGTGATTTTAGCAATTACCTTTTGTTTTATTCACATCCTTTGGCTTCTGCTATTTTCATTTTCCCTTTCTCCTACCAGTCCCTTAATCAGCCTCTCTGGGAACTTACCATGACCACAGTATATGAACACCTCACAAACACTAATGCCTTTCCATCTTCACCCTTGCAAAACAGAACAGTGTTAACTCACATTATAAGAAGGAGAAACAAAAGCATAGAGAGACAAAATGACTTGCCTGTCAGTGGAAATGAAATCTGTAAAAAATCAGAAACTAAACCCAAATGTTCTGAGTGCCCACCCAGTGCTCTAGCCCCAAGTCTCCCCTTCCTACTCTCTACCAAGCAGCCTAGTGCACCCATTGTTCTGGCTGGGCATGAATAAGATTCCTGTTCTCATCTAATGGAGGTGTCTGCACTAGGAGCCTGGAATCGCTTGTCAGTGATAACAGAAAAATTCTCTCAAAGGAAAATTTTGAGAAATAAAGTTGGGAGCACCTCTCTTTCTTTCCCTCTGTCTTCCTCTCAACCAAGGATGCTTGGGCTTCTAAATCAGGCACCCAAACCAGATTTCTAATGTAGACAGTATGAGTCATTTAGCTGACTTAAAATGCCCTGTACTGATCCACAAAGAGAATCCCTTAAAGTTTTCCGTGTCTCTATTACCTACCCACACATACAGATCACTCATCACAGTGCTATCTAAATGCCTGGTTGAACCAGTTGTGTTAATTTCTGTATTTTAAAATTTAATCTTGACTACTGTTTTTTGCATTCACTTCTAGAATTTTTTCTGCTTTTTATCCAAAATGAAGAATGCCATTCTGTTGTAATAAAGAGAGGTGAGGTGGAGGTGTACATGATCTCCACCAGTTCTACAACAACTCCCACCTCTCTGGCAATCCACTGAGTCTCCCTAGCACATTATCTGCCTATTGATAAACCTCTATCCTTTATTGTGTCCATGAGACACAATAAATTCACACTTTCCCACATGATTCTTTTCTTCTTTTTCTCACTTCTCTTGCAAAATGTTGGCGGTTTAAATAGTGTAGTATTTTGGATTTTCCCCTATGGCCTACATGTTGGACACTGTGATAACAGCATCACCCCTCATTCCTTTGTCCATGCCTTGGAAAGTACCACTTGCAGATGTATGCGTACATAAAACTGTACATGTTTAGCTCAGGTATTTCCTTTTAATCCACCTTCTCAGTGTACGTAGTAGGTTGTAAGAAGATAAAATGCCCCTCATCCAACCATCTATGGCCAGCAGCGTGAGGAAGATTATTGTTCCCTTCTACTCTGCCCTGGAGAAGCATCATCTGGAGTACTGAGTCCAGGTCTGGGTCCTGCAGCTCAGGAAAGAGCTTTTGGAATGCATCCAGAGGGGTATGAAGATGATGAGAGGGCAGGAGCACATCTCTTGTGAGGATAGGCTGAGGAAGCTGAGCTTCTTTAGCTTGGAGAAGACTCTGGGAAGACCTCATTGCAGCCTTCCAGTATTTAAAGGGAGTTTATATACAGGAGAGAAATAAACTTTATTACATGGGTTAACTGGTAGGACAAAGGGGAATAAAACCGGGGAGACTTAAGTTACATGTCAGGGGGAAATACTTCACTGAGAGGGTGGTGAGGCACTGGCTGTCTGGAAAAGCTGTGGCTGTCCCACCCTTGGAGGTGCACAAGGCCAGGTTGGATAGGGCCCCGAGCTGGTGGGGGGCAGCCCTGCCCATGGCAGGGGTTGGGACTGGGTGGGCTTTGAGGTCCTTTCCAACCTGAGCCGTTGTATGATCTTATGATCTATCTCTGTGTGGGCAGCTCTGCGCATTTCTTCCTGTGAGCGTGCTTTTGCAGTTAGTGCTATGGAAAAGGGGATGCCTAATTCCCTGCAGGATGGTGCAGAAATTTGGTCAGATTTATTGGGGGAGCACCAGTATTTCACAGAGTTATGTTCTATAGAACATTTGTTTAGTGTTATAAACATCTGCAAATGACTATTTATTTTGTGAAGTAATTAACATTCCTAATTAGATGCACCTTGCAGCTGCTGTTAATTGGCAGCAACACAGTTACATTTTGATGCGTATCTTCAGAAGAGTTATGGAGGAGAAGGAAAAAAAAAAAAGAGGAATCTGAAGGGAAGGAAATAAAACTGTTCCCACACAGTTCAGAGAGTTCGCACAAAGAAGATCCCATGGCAACAGCGAGGCCCACAGTTTGCCTTATAAAAAATAAAAAAAATAAAAAAAAAATCCAAGAATAGATAATGTATCATCTCCTCCGAAACAACACTTCGCTTCGGAAGCCGACGGGCGGGGGAGGGAGTCACGGCTGCCCCGCTGCCCAAACGGGGCCGGGGGCCGCCCGCTCGCGGGGAAAGCGCAGCGCCCGCCGCCGCCGGGAAGGGAAACCCTCCGAAGGGCTCTCCCCCGCCGCCCCCATCCAAAATAAAAGGAAGAAAAAAAAACCTCCCAAAGTGCTGCTGGCGGTGCAGCGAGTGCCGGCGCGGCCATGGGGTGGCAGCAGCAGCCCCTCCTTCCCGGCTCGCGGCGGAGCGCATTCAATCCAACGCGGCGCTCGTGTATAGAGGCACTGGGATCGTTCGTGCACTGCAGTTTCTCTCGCCTCTCTCCCTCTCTGCTCCATAGGATATTCTGGGTGGATTGTGGTTACCCATCGGGATCTCCTGCACGCCGCTGATCACTTGGCATCTCCGCCGGGCATTGGGATCGTTCGGGGCAAGCGGACAACCGATTTTTTCCTTTCTTTTCCCTCCGGAGATTTTTCTTTTCCCTCCACTCCCCCTCCCTCGTTGGCACGGCGGTGAGGAGCCGGGAAGCACCCTCCCCCGGCACCCCCCGCAGCAGGAAGCCCCGCCGGGCCGCCGCTCCCGGTACTCGGTGCGCGCAGCCCGGCCCTCGGACGCGGCGCTGCCCTCAGGCCGGCCGCCCCTCCTCCCCCCACCGCACCTGGNGAGGGGATGTGATAGTAACGAAGCTCTCGGTGGCGGAATGCATTAAATCCCGAGCTGGCTCCCACCCGCCGCTTAAAACAAGTGTCTCCAACTCCGTGCGGCATTCTGCTGCAATGGAGGAGGCAGCGAATCCCGGTTCTCAAGTTGTTAAACTTTAAGGTGGCGATCGCTGCTGTGGTGCTAAGGGGGTTAACGGCACTGGTGGTGGTGGAAAATTGCTACTGCTCGCGTGCATCCTGCGAGAAAACTGAACGGCGGTGAGGGGAAAAAAATAATAAACCTCGTCCTAAGTGTCACGGCTGGAAATCTCCCTTCAACCCGCTGCTGTACGATGTTTTTTTTCCCCCGATAACTCACCTGCGGGAACCTCAGACCACGTGCATGGGAGTTGCAGATTTGCAAACAGAGATCCTATCTGCGGTGCTTCGTGCATCAGTGCTGGGGGCTGCGTGGGAGTCGTCCCTCTGTTGGCTGTGGTGCGAGCGAGGAATGAGAGGAACGAGCGGCTGAGAGCACAGGGGAAGCACTACAGCCTGTAAGGACTTAAAGCGATGCACCTCGCTCATTCTCTGCAAAATCGGTTCTGATAGAGGGGATGGGGGAAGGCGGAGGGAACGGGTAGCGATGGCGCTGCACAGTGCGAGGCACCGCAGCACCAAAGTTCCATGGTGTGTACGCGAAGATCTATACCCTTCTGTGCTGCCCGTGGCTTCATGCATAATGGATGGGCGAAGATATGCAGATCTTTCTGTAGGAAGACGGATGGATTTGTGGAGGGGGGGGACAAAAAA